>SJYC01141924.1:0-43528 GCA_006408675.1 Madoqua kirkii
TGCTTCCTGACCTGCATACAGATTTCTCAAGAGGCAGGTCAGGTGGTCTGGTATTCCCATCTCTCTCAGAATTTTCCACAGTTTATTGTGATCCACACAGTCAAAGGCTTTGGCATAGTCAATAAAGCAGAAATAGATGTTTTTCTGGAACTCTCTTGCTTTTTCCATGATCCAGAAGATGTTGGCAATTTGATCTCTGGTTCCTCTGCCTTTTCTAAAACCAGCTTGAACATCAGGAAGTTCACAGTTTACGTATTGCTGAAGCGTGGCTTCTGAGAATTCTGAGCATTACTTTATTAGCATGTGAGATGAGTGCAATTGTGCAGTATTCTTTGACTTTCTTTGGGATTGGAATGAAAATTGACCTTTTCCAATCCTGTGGCCACTGCTGAGTTTTCCAAATGTGCTGGCATATTGAGTGCAGCACTTTCACAGCATCATCTTTCAGGATTTGAAACAGCTCAACTGAAATTCCATCACCTCCACTAGCTTTGTTCGTAGTGATGCTTTCCAAGACCCACATTGACTTCACATTCCAGGATGTCTGGCTCTAGATTAGTGATCACATTATCATGATTATCTGGATCGTGAAGATCTTTTTTTGTACAGTTCTTCCATGTATTCTTGCCACCTCTTCTTAATATCTCCTGCTACTGTTAGGTCCAGACCATTTCTGTCCTTTATCGAGCCCATCTGTGCATGAAATGTTCCCTTTGTATTTCTAATTTTCTTGAAGAGATCTCTAGTCTTTCCCATTCTGTTCTTTTCCTCTATTTCTTTGCATTGACTGATGAAGAAGGCTTTCTTATCTCTTCTTGCTATTCTCTGGAACTCTGCATTCAGATGCTTATATCTTTCCTTTCACCTCTCTTCTTTTCACAGCTATTTGTAAGGTCTCCCCACACAGCCATTTTGCTTTTTTGCATTTCTTTTCCATGGGGATGGTCTTGATCCTTGTCTCCTGTACAATGTCATGAACTTCATTCCATAGTTTATAGGCACTCTATCTATCAGATCTAGGCCCTTATCTATTTCTCACTTCACTGTATAATCATAAGAGATTTGATTTAGTTCATACCTGAATGGTCTAGCGGTTTTCCCTACTTTCTTCAATTTAAGTCTGAATTTGGTAATAAGGAGTTCACGATCTGAGCCACAGTCAGCTTCTGGTCTTGTTTTTGTTGACTGTATAGAGCTTCTCCATCTTTGGCTGCAAATAATATAGTCAATCTGATTTTGGTGTTGACTATCTGGTGATGTCCATGTGTAGAGTCTTTTCTTGTGTTGTTGGAAGAGGGTGTTTGCTATGACCAGTGCATATGGTTTTTCCAGTAGTCATGTATGGATGTGAGAGTTGGACTATAAAGAAAGCTGAGTGCCAAAGAATTGATACTTTTGAACTGTAGTGTTGGAGAAGACTCTTGAGAGTCCTTTGGACTGCAAGGAGATCCAACCAGTCCATTCTGAAGGAAATCAGTCCTGAATATTCAATGGAGAACTGATGTTGAAGCTGAAACTCCAATACTTTGACAACTTGATGTGAAGAGCTGACTCATTTGAGAAAACACTGATGCTGGGAAAGATTGAAGGTAGGAGGAGAAGGGGACTACAGAGGATGAGATGGTTGGATGGCATCACCAACTCCATGGACATGAGTTTGAGTAAACTCTGGGAGTTGGTGATGGAAAGGGAAGCCTGGCGTGCTGCAGTCCATGGGGTCACAGTCGTACACAACTGAGCAACTGAACTAAACAGAACAGTTAAAAAGAAGATCTGGTGACAAAGAAGGACTAGGACTCCATTAGCCTCAGGATGCTGGCATGTTTGGAGCAAGCACTGGACTGGCGGACTAGCCAGGGTTTTAATAGAGAGTTGTGGAAAGTGAAACATATATATGGGATAAATCTTCAACTATCCTGGGTTGATCAGAGGTTATGCATGTGCACAGCCACCTGCACGTTCCTGGCTGATGAAGCTGAGTCTGGGTGTATGAAGAGGAAAAACAAGAGAAACCCAGCAGAAAGTAAAAGCTGATGTGGACTTGAAACTTACCTGAAGTTTGAATACACTTTCTGGCCTACCTACAAACACATTGGCAGTGAACGGAAGCCACACTGACTCTGTATTTGAGGACAGCCTCTGGTCGATTATTGACTGAACACTAAGCTACATAGGCAGAGAGGTGGTCCCTACAAACTCAGACTTAAAGACAAAAGAAGAAAAGGTAAAGAGAAAGAGAATACAGATATCAGGGGCCGTGCATTGCAAGGAGACAGACTCCACATATGTATTCCAGGCAAGTTATTAAACACACAAACAACAAATCTTTCAAGGAAAAAAATTCAGGCTCTAGAGTTGCTATAAAAGATTATCTACAGTGTCCAGTATTCAACAACATAATTATGATTATGCAAAGAGTCAAGAAATTATGACCCATACTCAGAGGGAAAAGCCAATAGAAACTGTCTCTAAGATAATCCCGATGTTGGATTTATCAGACAAATGGTTATTATACATATGTTCAAAAGATGAAAGGAAACTATAAAATTTAAAGAATTAAGGGAAAATATGATGACAGTGATTCAGCAAACAGAGTGTCTCAATAAGGGATAGAGATTATATTATTAAAAGAACTAAATGGAAATTCTAGAATTGAAAAATACATTTACTGAAATGAAAAACTGACCAGATAGTTTCAACAGAAAGTGTAATATGGCAGTGAAATCTGGGAGACACTTGAAAATAGATCCACAGAAATTTTCCAAGCTGAAGAACAGAGAAGGCAATAAAAGAACACCAATGCATTTAATGACTAGCTTTTTTTCAGAAACAATGGAAGCCAAGTGACAGTGGAATGATAAACTCAGAGTATTTAAAATTATTGAGTTGTATACTTGCAATAGAGAGGGAAATGGCAACCCCCTCCAGTGTTCTTGCCTGGAGAATCCCAGGGACAGGGGAGCCTGGTGGGCTGCCATCTATGGGGTCGCACAGAGTCGGATACAACTGAAGCGGCTTAGCAACAGCAGCAGCATACTTGCAATAAGTGAATTTTAGGACAGGTCATTTATAACTCAATAAAACTGTTTTTTAAAAACAACCACCTAACAGTGAGAGACCACAGGACACATATACTTGGAACCATTTCTAGAAATATTCTCCCACATTCCCCCTCTCTCCTTTTGCTCTCTCCTTTGCTTTTTCTCCTACTCCTCCTTTTTCTTTATTTTCCATCACCATCTTTTCCCTCTTCCCTGCCATGACTTTTATGGCATCTATAACCCATGAAGATTACTCAAACCGAGAAATAATACTCAAAGATAGTTTTGAGTCACAGATATTCTAAGATGGGCCTTCTCTAGGTTCAGATTTTTCTCTTTTCTTTCTGGAGGAAGAATTTCATTCCCACTGAGCAGTCTGGCTTTATAAATTTTTCAGAAAACAAAAACAAAAGAGGGACAAGTTGGATACCCAAAATGATGATTTCAAGATGCATAGTATTTGAAACAACAACTTAAGAAACCCCAAAGATAAGTCTCACATGCATACTTGATTTCGGCTCTATGATTTAGCACAATAGCTATTCTTATGTAAACTTAGATATCTCAACTTAATATTCAACTAGTTTGTCATTTATGTTCTTATTATTTAAACTGACATTTTTTGGAAAAAATAACTCAGTTTATTTCTGTGCATTAATTTGAAGCAAGCTTAGGGGAGGGGAGATTTCTTCAAAATCACCATATACTAACAGTAGCATTTTCTGTAAGATTAGTCCCATACAGGAGAAATTGGGCAGCCTTTCAGAATTAAATCTGAACATGACAGATAGGGGCTAGCATCAGGTGGGAAAAGTTACACAGTGTTCTTGGAGCCTAGTGATGGTACTGTACTGGCTAAGCTGGTACACTTGTTGGTGCAGTATGCTACAAGGACATTCAAATTAAGCTCCTTTTTACAATGCTGAAAGGACATAATGTGATGCAGGCTTCACAAAACAAACTTTTATCAGAATTATTAGAATTCTACCCAAGCCAACAGATCTGGTAGGAAAATCTAAGGCAGCAGGCCCTAATAACAAAGCCTTGGGCTGGGAATCAAGAATTCATTCTGGTTCTACAGCTGTTATGTAACCTAAATTGTGGCATTTATGTTCTTTGGTCTTCAGTTTTCTCATCTGTAAAATGAAGATGTTAGTCCATCTGAGCCTAGGACTCCTTTCAAGCTTAAATATAAATGAAGCTTATAAAATAGTCTCTAGCCCCACCTCTATTTTGTTCATTGCTAATTCACTTTTTAAATGTTTGCCCAGGACTAATTATTATCCTTCCTGAACAGTTTGGCAAATGATGATCCTACAGCAGTTCATGAGGGCTCCGAAGATGCCAGAGAACAAGTTGTTATAAAAATTTACCAAATTCCTTATATTATTAAGGAATTTCTGGAGCCCAGTCATGATGGGATATGAAAGAGCTTAAGATTAACATCCACAGAAATAATGCCTCCAGATATTTTTGTCTTTTTTGTGGAATGTGTCTAGGTTTTCATAACAAAATATTTTAAATATTACATCCACTTTCCATGGAATTTTTTTAAAGATATAGTCAAATGTGAAGCAGAGATCAATGTACCAGTCTTTTTTACCCCATTTATTTGCTGACTATGTGTCTCACAAAATGTACCCCCTTATGCTTTCAACATTCTTTTGGAATGAATTTCCCAATGAGAGACTTAGGGAAATGCATCCTGCAGAAGCACATACTGAAAAAGAGAGTCTATCCTATGCTGTTGTTTCACTTTCAGCAGATAGTAAACACTGAGCAAAGAGAACCAAACAAGAGATAAGGAGGAAAAAGAAAGGCTCAAACCACGAATTGAGAATCTGGTTAATCTGCTTCCCCTATAGAGATATAAGTCTGTAGTAAAGAACCTTATTGCCCCCTATGCTCCTTAACTATGTCAAAGCTCATATTTATGTATTTTTCTGCAGGACCTCACTGCCAAGAGGTTTGTGTGTCAAGCTAGCTATTTCCCCGGAATCAATCAGTAGAAATTCTCTAATTTGCATTAGCTCTAATCTAGTCCTGGGAGCTGGTCCAGTAAAACAGGAACAGGGAAATTTGCATTTGGGCTCGCAGATTTTTCACAGTTTAATCAGCAGGTGAAAGAGAATCATCTTGCAAAACTTTGCTTTATCTTTAGACAGTCCTTAGCTGTCAGTAACCAAGTTCTTCAGTGATCACATTTGACTAGAAAGCAACATTTGCTTTGTTCTACAGCTGTTGAAGAGTGGTCATATTGTAAGAACCTAATTAGAAACTAACATTTTATTCTAGCAAATGCATACTGTCTTTCTCTGGGACCTCCCAGGTGGCTCAGTGGTAAAGAATCCGCCTGCCCAGCACAAGATGCGGGTTCTACCCTTGGGTCAGGAAGATCTCCTCGAGAAGGAAATGGCAACCCTCTCCAGTATTCTTGCCTGTGAAGTCCCATGGACAGAAGAGCCTGATGGCTACAGCCCATGGGGTCACAGCAACAGCAGCATTGTCTTTCCTAAACCATCTCTCAAATGTTACTACTTAGATTTTTTCAATATAAAATCAATTCTTATTAAATCAACCAGAAATAAATTTCTTTCACTGAACATCCCCCCACTTCCCCCTCCACATAGATACAAGGTTATTTCACTAACCTGGATTTTTATTGACTATACTGATTCTCACCAAAAATTAGGGATGAGGATTCAACTGAAGGTACATGTCAATTAATTCAGGGATATTTTATTTGAAGAAGTTTTTCATGGTCTTGCATTCTTCCTTCTCCTGACCAAAGCTTTTATCAGTTCTTATGGTGAGAAGGATATACTACCATCTGTGATTTTTAATGAAAATGATCCCAAGCCATAAGAAGCAGCTAACTCTCACCACAGCAGCTGGCCTCTGTCTCCAAAGAGAGTTTTAGGAGAATTGTTGCATGCATAGCATCGCTTTGCAAGAATCCGATTAGATACAGTATGGTAACTGAAAAATGTGAAGGAGCACAACTTCATAAGCAGAGACTCACAGTTTCTCCAATTTTCACAGAAATGACAATAAGTTATTTCACATTATCTTCTGGAGATAAAATCACTGAAGGAGAAAATTAAATGCAGGTATGAAAAATAAAGCCAAGGTTTCTCCCCCAACTTTTGCCCATAAAGAGGAAGCAGAGGACAGGCCATACATAGGTAGAGAGCTATATCCTTTGTTAAGTGTGCAAGGTCAGAGTGGAATCAAAGAAAAACTAAGACATTGTAAGACAGCAAAAAAAGTAACTTGTCAAATGAATTCTAAGAGGAATTAAACTTTTCCCACCATGTTTCTTGAAACAAAGCCAAAGAGTCATACCATTTTAGAAGATCAAGGGAATAAAACTCGGACAAGTGCTTGGATGGCAAACCAAGAAAGCTACAGGGCCCAGGAAACGGTTTGAGAATGAAGGCTCCATGTGTCACATCTTTCTATTTCTTAAGAAATACTAGAAATCTTAGGTAACATTTCCTAACCTTTAAAACAGTAGAAGGCAATGGCATCCCATTCCAGTACTCTTGCCTGGAAAATCCCATGGATGGAGGAACCTGGAAGGCTGCAGTCCACGCGGTTGCTGAGGGTCGGACACGACTGAGAGACTTCACTTTCCCTTTTCACTTTCATGAATTGGAGAAGGAAATGGCAACCCACTCCAGTGTTCTTGCCTGGAAAATCCCAGGGACGGGGGAGCCTGATGGGCTGCCATCTGTGGGTCGCACAGAGTTGGACACGACTGAAGCGACTTAGCAGCAGTAGCAGCAGCAGTAGCCCAAACAAAATGCCTCTGTGCATTAGATTTAAGCCATGAGCTGCCTGTTTACAAATCTTTCATTTCACAAAATAAGGACATTTAAGCTCAGCAAGTTTAAGTTCAAAGTTTAGTAGCTACTTGTGGGCAAATCCAAACCTGGATCCCAGTTCTCTGCTCAGTCTGTACCTTTCAGTATAACTGGATTACCCTAACTATGCCAACAATGTAAAGATGATGGAAAGGATAAAAAGGGAGACAATTACAAGTGGATAAGGACTGGAAGAAACACAAGCTGGAATCAAGATTGCCAGGAGAAATATCAATCACCTCAGATATGCAGATGACACCACCCTTATGGCAGAAAGTGAAGAGGAACTAAAAAGCCTCTTGATGAAAGTGAAAGAGGAGAGTGAAAAAGTTGGCCCAAAGCTCAACATTCAGAAAACGAAGATCATGGCATCCAGTCCCATTACTCCATGGGAAATAGATGGGGAAACAGTGGAAACAGTGTCAGACTTTATTTTGGGGGCTCTAAAATCACTGCAGATGGTGATTGCAGCCATGAAATTAAAAGACACTTACTCCTTGGAAGAAAAGTTATGACCAACCTATTCAACATATTCAAAAGCAGAGACATTACTTTACTAATTAAGGTCCATCTAGTCAAGGCTATGGTTTTGCCAGTAGTCATGTATGGATGTGAGAGTTGGAGCATAAAGAAAGCTGAGTACCAAAGAATTGATGCTTTTGAACTGTGGTGTTGGAGAAGACTCTTGAGAGTCTCTTGGACTGCAAGGAGATCCAACCAGTCCATTCTAAACGAGATCAACCCTGGGTGTTCTTTGGAAGGAATTATGCTAAAGCTGAAACTCCAGTACTTTGGCCACCTCATGCGAAGAGTTGACTCATTGGAAAAGACTCTGATGCTAGGAGGGATTGGGGGCAGGAGGAGAAGGGGAAGACAGAGGATGAGATGGCTGGATGGCATCATGGACTCAATGGACGTGAGTCTGAGTGAACTCCAGGAGATGGTGATGGACAGGGAGGCCTGGAGTGCTGCCATTCATGGGGTCGCAAAGAGTCGGACACGACTGAGCGACTGAACTGAACTGAACTGAAACACCCTTCCATTATTCCATATTGGTACCCAATTTGCATTTGCACTTTGAAAAATCTAAACATTTCCAATATGCATGTGCTGTGCTATGAGAAGCGAAATGTTTACAGCTGTGCAGCCACAGATACTTTGAGAGATATGCAGGGATACACAGAACACTTCCTAAATTAGAACCTGAAGAAGGGGAAGACAGAGGATGAGATGGCTGGATGGCATCATGGACTCAATGGACGTGAGTCTGAGTGAACTCCAGGAGATGGTGATGGACAGGGAGGCCTGGAGTGCTGCCATTCATGGGGTCGCAAAGAGTCGGACACGACTGAGCGACTGAACTGAACTGAACTGAAACACCCTTCCATTATTCCATATTGGTACCCAATTTGCATTTGCACTTTGAAAAATCTAAACATTTCCAATATGCATGTGCTGTGCTATGAGAGCGAAATGTTTACAGCCGTGCAGCCACAGATACTTTGAGAGATATGCAGGGATACACAGAACACTTCCTAAATTAGAACCTGCCCCAAGGAGTGCAAACCATCTTCTTCTAGGATTATGACACTTTCTCAAAATGACAAACGTGTTGACATAAAGCAATAAACACAACTGACCAATATTTTCTAAGAAATTTTACTTGTTAATGCCTTGAAATAACAAACACTATTTAAAAACCTTTAAAAATAACTTGTCCTGCAGTATTTATTTGTTCCTTTTGAGAACTAAGAGCAAAAATAGCCACTCATGGAGACTTGCATAAGAATAATGTTTTATATCCTTTCCATAAGATCACAATCAATTGTCTAAGGTCAAAGGTCAAATTTACCAAACTTTCACAAAACAAGATAATGCCAACTCAGAGGGATATTTCATTCTTGCAAAGGAAAAAAATGTAATGTGCTATGTAAGAATGTGATTAGGGGATAGTGACTTGCATCTTGCAAGAGTGTGGATGTATTATGTATGCAAAATAGATTTTCAATAGTTGGGGACTGGTATTTAACAAGTTTGCCTTCAAGGCACTTTCAGCCATGGGTTGTAAGATAAGAATTTTAGTAAATAATACTACAAATAGTGTAAGTACAAAGCAATTTTTAAAATTAAATTCATATGTTCCTATGCAAATAAAATGTGATATATATAATACACCGATTACAATATATTTTAATAATCAAGTTAACAAAGCATGGCTTGGCACATTCACCAGCTGAGTTTTTTATCTGTTTTATTTAGAACTATGTAATCAATAAAGGGAAATATTTGGATGAAATTCCTTTTCAGAAGGATCACCTTAATTTCTTATAAAATATTACTTTTTAGTTCGTCTGTTTTCTGCCATTGCACAATTTCAAAAGACTGTGAGAGTAAATAATCCTTACCAAAGACCATACAACTAAATGTCCTCTTATGTTATCAAAGGAATCAAATTAGAACACCAGCACTTTGTAAATAGCTGATCATGTATCAGACATTAAATAGGAGGTCATTCTGTAAGGACATAGGAGCTTTAAAAAGATCTAAGAAGACAGAAAACTGAACCAATAACTAAATACTACCATGATCTCATGCTCCGTTTTAGGAAACAGTGTAGTGGCAATAAAGAGAATTTTAGGACTATTTTAGATACAAGTATGCAAGGCTGGTAAGCTTGCTGTCTGCAGAAGAGCTAGCTGCTCCTTTACAAATGTCAGAACCAACTTCAGAAGGATCTGGGCCAACATAACATCATCTCAAAAAATAACAGCAATTATTATAGGTCATACTGCAAATGGTATTTTAAATCATACCATCCATACCAAAATAAGTTTCCAAAAGGTAAATCATGTGATTCCATAATTTTGGTGGCAAATGTCTAACTGAGTTCTTTGGACCCAACATTCTCATACACAACAAAGGTTTGCTCACTGTTTTATGATTATATTTCCCAAAGTGAGAAATAATTTTGCTCTCCCGAACATGCCATACTTCTTTAATGAACATGAAAATGTTCATCCTTGTATTATAGCATTTCTCATCTCTCAGGGATCAGAATTTATTCATCTTTTTATTTACTATCTAATTGTGTTTTGCACATAGTAGATGCTTAATACATGTTTGTTGATTGATATTCACCAAATCCCCTTTCATTCATCCATTCAGTCAATCAATCTAATATCTTTTCAGGTAACTCAAATCAAAAAAGAACACTGAAATGTGAAATTTGTGCTATTTGCTTCCCTTGCTTTGATACATTTTCACCAATTAAGGCTTTTTAAATGAAGTTTTCTGCATTCCATGAAGTACATTTTCTCCCTTGACATTCCTAGATTTAGTGTTGCAATCAAGGGGAAATAAAATACTGATTTCTAATACTGTTTATAACAGGAATATGGTTCTTAAATCTCTTCCCTACATGTAATGACATATAAGAGCTCCATCTTCTCATGAGGAACTGACAAGGATTGCAGTACCAACCCCTTGTGTCATGAAACTTAATCCCCCAGTGCTGGCCAAGTTTAAATTGGAGCACACTCACTGTGCTTTCATAATCCAGCAAAATGTAAGCAGGAATTCTGGGACCATTTGCTTCATCCTTCTCAGTTAATGGTGAGGGGGTGGCAGTTCTCTTACCCCCTTTAAGCTTAGACATACTATTTGGCATGGTCCTCAAGCCGCTGCTTCTTTTGAATTTTCAGTTAGCACCTTGAGCTGACAGAGTCAAATTCCTACTGCGTTAGGGCAGAGACTGTGGCCACTCTCTGAGAATCACACCTTTACTGACTGCCTACCTCATACAAATTCATATCAGTTTTCTAAGCAGCATACAGCGCCAGGGAGAGACCAGAATTAGAAGACAGAAGACCCGGTTTTTCATCCTTGCTGTCACTATTTTCTGTCAAAAACGATAACCCTTTAAACTTATCTCTTCATGAGTAAAATGAAGAGTGTGAATAAAAAATTTTCTAAGATACTTTTGAAAATCTACAGTCACAATCTCATAGTTTTCTGTCTTATTAAATGAGGACATTGTAAAGATTAAACTAGACAGTGGACATGCAAGATCAGAGACGTTACCTATTTTGTCACTGCTCTAACTCAAGTGGACAGGACAGAGGTTATACTTTGTAAGCACCCAGTCAATATTTGTTGAGTTAATCAGTAGATGCTTTAAACAAGAACCTTATGAATGCGATGCATTCTTAATGGTTTCCACACCGGTGCTAACAAAGGAGATGATCCAACATTTCTGCCTGTCTACTGAGCAGTATCAGCCACAACAGCTGTCCCACACTTTATATCTTGCCTGCTTATCTCTGGTGCAATTTAATGCCGCGCCTATTTTGGAAAGGTCTCACGATTTTTGCTCCAAATCTCTTAACTCCCTAGGCAGCAGTGTTAGGATTGGTCTGGATCCGCCCCATTTTTAATATTTGCACACACTTTTTCAGTGATGCTGCCAACTGCTGAGAATACTATCAAAGATTTCTGTCTTCAGATGGCTGCGTGGCAAAGCTGGCCATGGCTATGCCATCTCCCATCTCCATCTTGGCCTGAGGTACACATTGATTAAAAGTTCTGGATTATTAGAAGCAGATCCGATTTCAAATTGTCCTATTGTCATAGAACATGTCAGATCATGTATACCAATTTTTATGTCAAGATATGTATCTTCTGTCATCTCTGTTCTACAGTTCTTAAGAAATTTAGGACACCATTTTACCAAAGCAGTTTCCCCAAAACCTAGTCTTCATAAATGCTCTGTGATAAAAAGACTTTTATGGGGAAATAATTTGAGGGAAATATTACAACCACAGTGAATAGTACCTTGTTAAATACCCTCATAAGTCCTGTAGAGAAGAAATCAGCTTGTATTTCCAGAATTTCTCAAATCTTTTTTCATCAGGAAACATTTTCCTTTTCCAGTACCACTTACAAATATCCTGGAATGAAGAAGCACTTTTTGGAAAATGCTCACAGGTCTATTTTAATTTGGGGGCAATGAAGGATATGCAACCAAATTTATGGGAAAAAATGACAACCTTCAAATTAGTGCTGACAAAAGCATTTTAACCTTAAATTTTGCCTGTGAATAAACTTCATCGTAAAGAGGCAGCTCGCGCTTTGATAGATGCTAGCTTTGAACTGTTAAAAGACAGAGCTCCAGTGAGGCATGCTTCCCTCGGTCTGTAACCTCAGCTATTACAGCCAAGTTTAGTCGAGGGAGGGGGTACATTTGAGAGCTTGAGACAGTAGACTGCCCCAGAGAAAAGAACTGACCGACAAAGGGAAACCTTCCAGAAGACAGATGGACAAGAGATCATCTTCTCTTTACCCAGATAACTTGTCACAGGTTTATTTTATGTATGGAAGCAAGTTTTGTTGTAAGGCTCTTTTTAAAGAGTACATTCACACTGGAAGGAAAACACATCTCCTATATTTCTCCCATTTTACAAGAACAACGGGAAAAGTTTGAGTCAACGACAAATGCCAGGGACAGAGGTCATGTGTTAAGTCAGAAAGTGCTTGTTAGTAGAGAATGATGTCCAGACAGGTCTGAGTCTTATCTGGGCACTGGTCCAAAAGGCATGTGCAGAACCTCATAACTTCAGAGGCATGTTTACAGGTCTCTTGGTTGCTTAATACAGCCAAGGTCCTTGGCTTCTGATTTGACAAGGACAACATGGGCATTGTATGGTGAATTAGGTAGGCTGCCCTCTGTGGGTTCAGCATCAGGCACCTGGGCACTTACCTTTATTAACTAATTGAGGTGCAATCAGAATTGAGGACCATTGCTCTATTCTCTTCCAGAAGATTCTTAATTTTCCTAGCAATCCACATTAAGAAAGAAGGAAATGAAGAGATGCTGAAGATAGACAAAAGGCAGACTCTTCGCATGTCATATGGAAAGGCCCTATGAAACAAGTGAAAAGAAAGTGCTAGTTGCTCAGTCGTGTTCAACTCTTTGCAACCCCATGGACTATAACCCACCAGGCTCCTTTGTCTGTGGGATTCTCAAGATAAGAACACTGGTGTAGGTTGCCATTCCCTTCTCCATGGAGTCTTCCCGACCCAGGGATAGAACCCAGTTTTCCTGAATAACAGGAGGATTCTTTACTGCCTGAGCCACCATGGAAACGCCTTGTGCAAGCCGGTAATTGGTTTTGGGTGAAGGGTGATCAGAGCTAGAGACTAAAAGTGATTTTAGATGACAGCAGTTTATAGAATACTGTTGATTATGGTGACAGTGAGTGAAAGGAAAGCAAGACTTTTACAAACCCCAAGGATGCTTTTGCGAGCTGTGTGCTCAGTCGTGTCCAACTCTTCGCAACCTCATGGACTGTAGCCCACCAGGCTTCTCTGTCCATGGAATTCCAGGCAAGAATCCTGGAGCAGCCTGCTATTTCCTACTCCTGGGGATCTTCCCAGCTCAAGGATCGAACCCCTGTCTCTTGCATCTCCTGTATTGACAGACAGATTCTGTGCCACCCTGGGAAGCCCAAGAATGTTTTTGTAGTATAGGGTTATTTCTTGTAGCAAATTCACTGTAACCAGATCCCCAAAGACCAGTTTCTTAATGCCACGGCATGAAAACATCTTTATTTACAGAGCCCTTTGTTGGAATTCTCTAGTTCCAATCGCATCTTCCTATCAGATAGCCACAAACAGCACCAGTTAACATTTATTTAACTTTCATTACGTGCCAGGCAACAGCCTAAGCACAGTAGTTCAGTTACTTTCCATCCCAACCCAACGTGGTGTATAATGTCATTCTCTATCTACAGAGAGAAAAATGAGGTTTGGAGAGTTTAAATAATTTACTCAATTGAAGAGTTTAAGTAATTTACTCAAAGTCACCCTGCTGGGAAGTGAATAATGGAGGCATGAACAAGCTGGTCCCTATCTGGTAGAATCCCTGCCCTTAAATTGCCTGTGTCAGGGTGCCTGAATGGATGAAGTTTAGTTTTCTACCATAGTACCGCTAAGATGTGTGTCCATGTTCTGGGTGAAGACCAGGCAGACTTTGCCTCTTTCCACTGTGAAAGGTTGTCAAGTTCCCCTTACCCCTTTGCTTTCCTAAGGCAGGGTAGCATTTCACTCAGTGGGTCAGACATCACACATCCAAATGATCTGATGTTTAGATTTCCTTGGATTTGTAAGCAAGACCATTACACAATATCACAGAAGGGTATGCTTAAGAAATACTGTGTCTCTCTATAGTGGATCTGCCCGACCTATGTCATAACTCCGTATCTGGTGGTACCCCTACTTCCACTGATAATCAGCTTTGGTGCTCGCTGTTCCATGGTTCCCTCTGTTCTGAATGGGTCCCCTTCAGTGTTCACTTGTTGCATTTATCTGACTGTGGAGGGAGTCTGTTGTCTATAGACAAAACATCACAAGTCACAGCCCTAGAATATAACAGACGGTGTAGTCCTGTCCTCAATTACCCTTGGCCAAGTAGTAGCAACAATTTTCAAGAACATCTTGCGAGTTTTATTCCAAACAGGTAAAATACCTTTTAATCAGTTCCACTTAATATAGCAATTTCCAGGTCTCTGTGGATAGGCCATAGTAACAGTGGTTTGCTGATCTGGTTTCCACACACACAAAATTATCTATTAAAGAAAATTCTTTAGAACAGATACATTGACAAATCCCTCTCCACAAAGCAGTTAAGCTATTTAACAAAAATGTTGGTTCAGTATTTGTTCTCTCTGTTATAAGTGTGTGTTTGCTGAGTTTCAGTAGGGGTGGGTTGGAGGAAGCAAACTGAGGAGAATCAGGAAAGAAGCGTTAGCAGGGCCAGGTGAGGATGAGAGAAAACTGCAATGAGATAGATTAAGAGGAAGTCAGGGAAGACAGAAAGAAAGGGAAGATAGGGCAGGACAATAAAAAAAAAAAACAATGTTTTAGAGAAGTTATCAGAAGACAGAGCCAGGAAACCAAGATGCTTACCATTCCAGACAATGCTAATTTCAACAATTCTTCCCCCAGTTCAGCAATCTTAAATCATCGTCCCTTTTAAACCATCTTGAAAGCAAGCACTGGATCCTCAACCTAAAACCTATGTCTTCTAAACTCTTCCTTCTCACTCACCAAGTTCCAATAACTCATCCACTTTTGTCTTGCTTAAACTTGTCCCCTTCTCTCCGTTACTGCCATGGTCTCTTATTTAGCCTCCTCCATTCATCCCCAACTGCACTCGGTCACACTCATTCTCTACCAACCCATTCCCCCCCTGGCAGCCCAGAGGGCTTTATTTAAAATGCAGAGCTTATCACCTAATTGTATCTAAGCACACTCTTTCTTGTCTCCTTTCTTTTGCCCCCTCCTTCTGCCCCTAGCACTGACAAAATGCTTAAATTCCTGAAATGGTGCCCCTATGGCATTCCAAATGAACTTTCAACTTTTGCTATTCTCATCTCCTTTTCCAGTCCCCATCTACACTCCAGCCAGCATCCTCAACTCCTGAATACTGCCATCTCTATATTTTTGCACGTGTGCAGCTCTCTACAGAGAATGGCTCGTCAGCGTCACCAGCTCTTTCACCAGGTGGAGAACCAGAGCACAGATCAAGCTGATTCTCCTAACTGTCCCTCCAGTGAGCCCGCGGTCCTTTGTGCTTGTGTCTCTAGGAGCTTTTTACTGGTCACACTGTGTTCTAAGTCCAAAAGATTTTAATCTCCTCAGGAGCAAAAACTCTGGCAGGACACCCCCAGTATAAGCCTAATGCTCACCACATAATACCTACTTAATAATTACTTCTTGAATGAAACAGTCTCTGCCTCCACCAAAACTTTCAATGTGAACAAGCTGTTATTTGCCGAGTGCACACCAAAGAAAGGGTAGGAAAAGTAACTTTTTTGTAACCTGTGGCACTAAATTTTTACTTTCATATAATTTGAATTTAGCAAAACCATCTAAATAATCCATCTGGTTGATTAAAATGTAATTTTTACCTGAAACTATGAATGGGAGTTTAGGGTTTAAAATAACTTTGTATACTATTTGAATTGTTCTCTCTGATGGAATTCTATCTGCAGTTTAATCACAGTGTTTATTGATGTTTCCATAAATGTATCTGCACTGAAGCACAGTTTATTTTCCAGACCACAGAGCTCTAATTTCAACTACCCCAGAGAATACCCATCATTTTCATCCAATTCCTTGACTTCATAGGAGGTCTTCCTTTCTTCTCAATGAGACAAATGAACCATTTCCCATCATTTAAGCTCACAGAGGCTGCTGTAGTGGAAGTCCTCTGCACAAGAGAGAACAATTCATTAAGCACTCAACAGTACTACACTAAGTGCCAGGAGAAATTAAGGACCTAAATAAAGACCTGTTGTTGAGGAACCTCCATTTTTAGGTATAAGCAGACAGCAACTTGGGAGAAACTGCTGTTAGCAACCCTGCCTTCTCCTCAGTCTCTCCACCTCTTCCTGCCTTGCTTTTTCTTTCCCTTTTCTGCTTTCCTAAACTTTTTGTCCCCTCTCTCTTTTTCTTTTCTGAGAATCCCTTCACCCTTGCCCTTGGACTTAGGCCTGATATCGACAATCCCAATAGCTTAAGACTCCTAGGCTAACACCAAACATTCTTCTCGCTTCTCTCAACTTCTACTGCCCCGAGTTCCACAGTCAGAGCATCCCCTCAACCCCACCAATGGGAGCATTTCTGCAAAAGATTTGACTTCTCTGACATAATTTCTACTAAAGGAAGTCACACCTGCACAATCTTTCCAGAGGGATGTTACATCAGATAAGATAATGAGTATAAAAATATGCTAACACCATAAAGTGCTGCACAAATCCTGTCATTGTGATGATGTTTAGGATAGTTTTTGAGTAAAAAGATAAGAAATAAGCATGTGACTGTCCCATGGACCAAAATAACTCATTTGATCTTGATTTATAACTCTGCCTAAATTTTCTGTCTTAAAGATAAACTTAATCTTTAAGAATGTATAATGGTGGGTGAATGGAGTGGTGCAAGGGGGAACAAATGATGAGGATAGGGGTAAATTTAGTGACAAATACAGGAATTTCTACACAATCCCTTTGGGAAGTGTTGCTTACATTAACTACAGATTCTATAGTAATAATATCATTACTAAAATAGGAAATATTTATTAAGTAATTTACTATGCACAGACACTCTTAAGTGTTTTACTTTTTTTACTCTCTATCCTCCCAACAACACTGTGAGACAGGAAGTGTTATTACTCTTGTTCCACAGAGAGAAACCGAGGCACATATGGTTATGTCAACCCCGAGTCTGGAGCCCATACTCCCGGCCTTTCAGCACTGACCAGCACTTGAGCCATGGGCTGAAGAGCCAAGTTACATAGAGCTGAAGCTGCTGCGCCACTCGGCAATAACCTTCAGATTCATGAGATAATAAATTCCTGATGCATGGTAAGCATACAGTAGATGTAAGCTAGCAACGCATTGCCTCAATGTGCTTTATTTGCTTCTAGAACAATGAACTGGCTCTGCTGATTGTCCCAAAACAAAACAGTTTTTGAGGATCATGTGTTTAAAATAATGTGCCAAGTGTACACCCATGCAGACCCACAGTGAACCAGCAGAACTGGGATCACTAAATACATCAGGCCCGGACCCTCCCAGGCTTGAGAGCAGAATGGTGCCAGAAATCAGAGCATTCATTTTTCCATTTGCTCCATTCCAGAAGGCCCTTTGTGAATAGAATTAATTGAATTTTTTGGCCCCAAATCAATCCATACAGGGTAAAGCAGACACAGCCTAAGGTCTGTCTCTCTAAACAGATAAGGTGAAATAGAGAGCAAGGCAATTTTAGATAATTCTAATGTAGTTAGTCCAGTTGAATAATTTAAGCCAAAAATCCCTGTTTAGCCTTAATGAAGGGTTTTAAAAATGAAATAATTTAGGTAATTGTCCCAGATTTCCATTTCACTTTGCTTGTATCCACAAGGCTTAAACTTGCATTTGAGAAATTCATTTTTAAAAAGGACAAGGAACTTGGTTCTCTGTTCAGGTAGAAGAGAAAACCTTTGCAGTCTTTGCCTGATCGGAACCTTCCTCAGCCAGTTTCATTTCACAAGTCCTGCATCAGGACTTCCCTTGTAGCTTCTCCTATCAGAGAAAAGATATGATCTATTATTTCATAACAGAGTGTGAGTTACTTAGTATATTACTCCTTCCTGGAGTATTTGCAATTTAGAAAAGAGCCACTAAATTAGAGGAAAGCTTAAACGAAAGCAATGCATCATTATTGGTGCATTTCCAGTATCCATAGTAGGCCAACATCTTTGAGCAGTGAAACTTCCCAGTTTCCTGTCAAATCCACAGGCATCTATTTGTGCTAGAGAAACTGAAACACTTCAGACTTTTTGCCATTTTAAGAATTAGAAACAATACATCATGATATTATAAATACTAAGTCAATATGAAGTTTTATTAATAGAAAATGGCACACAATGAGATTATCTCTCAATATACCAGAAAGCTATGACGTTGAAGGTATTTTCTCACTCACAATGTAGTTTCCTTTTTCAATTTTTCATATATTACGTAAGCTAGATAGACTATTATCTTCAGATGCAATGAAATATATGGTAAGTCTGACCATGATATTTGTCACCAAATATGTAAAATATTTTAGATATAAGAAAAGAAAGTATAAACAGGCCACATTTGTCACACACAGAAGGTACTGACTCATTAAATAGTACACATCTTTAGAATAAGTTTAAGAATCAGAGTTTGTGTGGTGTAGCTGTGTGTCTGCATCACACAATATATGTTTATGTGTCCCCAAGAAAAATGCCATCTAAGTTTTAGAGGTGCTTTAGAGACGCGACACGTTGGCTTGAGCTTTTACCAGTTAGTGTAAAAATTGCCCATATGCATTGTTTAATATGGTAAAAATTTAAGTCCAAAATTTTAAATAATTGCATTGTGTAAGAATTTGACTATTCTCATTATTAGAACTACTTTCTTTAATAGCAAAATTACATGTACGTATTGAGTATGTATTGTTGGACATAGCACAATACTTGTATAGTATTTCAGTCTACCCTCTAAGAATTTTTTTTAATTCTGGTAAAATACAAATACATAAAATTTACCATATTAACTATTTTTAAAGTGTAAAGTTCAATGTTGTTAAGACTATTCACATTGTTTTATAACAGATTTCTAGAGCTTATCCACCTTGCAAAACTGAAAACTATTAAAAACAATTTCCCTTTCCCTCCCCTCTCAGCCCCTATTAGCTACCATTATACTAACTGTTTCTATGAATTTTACTTACTCTAGCTATCTCATGTGCATGGTATCATACAATATTTTTATGACCACCTTATTTTACTTATGGAATTCCCTGGTGGCTCAGATGGTAAAGCGTATGCCTGCAATGTGGGAGACTCAGGTTCAATCCCTGGATCAGGAAGATCCCCTGGAGAAGGAAATGGCAAATCCAGATTAAAATGTGTGTTAGAATTTCCTTCCATTTTAAGGCTAAATAAAACTCCATTGCAGATATACACCACATTTTGCTTATCTGTTTATTCCTCAATGGTCTCTTGGGTGCTTCCAGATTTCGGTTGTTGTGAATAATGCTACTATAAACATAGGTAGCACAGGTATACAAATATCTCTTTGAGACCCTATTTTCAGTTTTTGGGGGTATATACCCAGAAATGGAATGGCTGGGTGATATGGTAATTCTATTTTAAGTTTGGTAGGGAGGGGGCACCATAATGCTTTCTGCAGTGGTGACATTTAACATTGCACCGGCGGCAGTGCACCCAGGCTCTAATATGTCAGCATTCTCACCAGTGCTTGTTATTTTCCGGCTTTTTGATAATAACTATCCTGATGGAGGTGAGAAAGAGTACATTTTTAAAATATTTAAGTTCAGTTCAGTGGCTCAGTCGCATTGGACTCTTTGCGACCCCATGAATCGCAGCACGCCAGGCCTCCCTGTCCATCACCAACTCCCAGAGTTCACTCAGACTCACGTCCATCGAGTGGGTGACGCCATCCAGCCATCTCATCCTCTGTCATCTCCTTTTCTTCTTGTCCCCAATCCCTCCCAGCATCAGAATCTTTTCCAGTAAGTCAACTCTTCGCATGAGGTGGCCAAAGTATTGGAGTTTCAGCTTTAGCATAATTCCTTCCAAAGAACACCCAGGACTAATATATTTGCCTAAAGTCAAAGACAGAGATTATTTATTGATTAAACCAAGTACAGCATTTTGTTGTTGAAGACATTTGGAACTGGACACACGTGGATTCAAATCGCAATCCCATCACATTCTGTTTCTTCTCCAGTGTTATAGAAATATTCACACCTTCCTTATTAGATTGTTCTAATGACTAAGTTAATGTGAACCAAGCACATAGCACAGTGTAAGTGTTCAAAAACGGCCAGTTTGTACTGATTGGAACTGATACAAGAATAAGTATACTTGAGATATCCATTCATAAAAATCCTGCTGTCTTGTTGGGAAGAGACAATTAACTCACATGGGACATCTAAATGATGAGAGAATGAACTTGGGAGATCAAAAATATAGATTCAATACAGGCAGAAATCAACTCACAGCTTTTAGAGCACTTAGTGGGCTTCCCCAGCGGCTCCGTGGTAAAGACACTGACTGCCAATTCATGAGATGCAGGTTTGACCCCTGGGTCAGGAAGACCCACAGAAGGGGGAAATGGCAACCCACTCCTATATTTTTGCCTGGGAAATCCCATGGACAGAGGAGCCTGATGGGCTACAGTCCATGGGGGGGGGGGGCGGTCACAAAAGAGTCAGACACGACTTGGTCACTAAACAACAGCAACAATGTCCATGGTTCTTGTGAATTGGGTAAAGAAGAAAAAAGTCACCTCCATGATTTTTCCACCTGGCATCACCCTCAGGTTAAAAAAGAAAAAAGGATGCAAGTAGACTTTTCATTCCTTCTACCTCAATATAAGTGGTCAAATAGGGGGTCAGTGGGAAACTGACTGGCAAACCAAACCAGAGGTGGCAAGACCTGGAGGTCTGCCATACCGACACAGCAGGAAAGAGGAAAACTTGGGATCGTGGCAAGTTTTAAGGAGTCAAGCGGTAAGCAGCAAGCACAGGTCTGGGAAAAGAGTTGGTTGGGTCTGCTACCTAAGATCAAGTATTCAGCCAGAGGCAGGACTCTAGTAACCCAGAAAAGGGTCTAAAGTCAGATATATCCTAGAGAACCGCTATATCAAGCAAGCTATCAAGGTGACCTAGTTAGACAAGGACTCACTTGGCTACTGGAATTGGGCACTGAAGCAAAACAATAGCCTGAATACCACAGAGGGTAGGAGGTCTTAGAAAGCATAAACTGTCAACTCTTGGATCAATTCCTTAAAAAAAAAAAAGTCTCTAATTAAAAAACAGGCTTGAGATAGCAGACAATGTGGTGGCTCCATCTGAGAATCAAAGGAACCATGGAGTCAAAGAGTGAGTGGTTTGCTCAAGAACCTTGTACTCTTTGCTAAAATTGAAATGACCTGAAATGCAGACTGTTAAGTGAGCTTATGCTCTAAACTCTTAATAAATATATGTTGAATGAATGATTTGTGGTTAATGAATCATTAGCTTCACTGGCATTATAGGCAGGTCATTCATTTATTCATTTGTCCAACATTAATTGAAAACCTGTTACATACTGGGTCCTATTCCGAGTGCTATGGATACAGAGATGAATAAACCAAAATGTTCCCAGTCTAATAAGCAATGAGATTTCTTGGCAACCAAGAATCTTTAGATCAAGCATACTTCTCCATGGGTTATTTCAACTTCCTGCCAACATTTTACAATGAAACTGGAGCACATGGTGAGTAATTCTCTGATCCATGTGAGAGCACACTGTACCTCCACCCTGGTATAAAACTGCAAGAGGTAGAAGTGAAAAATAGGAATTGTTTCAGTAGTTTTCAGAACATTTCTACAACCATCCAGGTTTTGTTCTAACAGATAGCCTGGCTTCACTGCTTACTAGCCATGAAACACTGGGAAGAATATAACTTGCTGTGATTCATCTTTAAAACAGGCACAATAATGGTATCTACCTCATAGGTACTATTATGTATTGAACAAAATAAGCACTCAATAAGAGTTGATCTTTTTAAAATTTATGTTGTTAATAACTTCTTTTTACAGATACTAAAATGTTCTGAGATGTGAGACAAATTGGCCACAGTGGTTACTTTGACCAGTGGTGGAACTGAAAAAACACTGATTTCCTCTTTTCCAGATTCCTTCCAAAACATGTTCTTGGCTCTCCTCACCACAAATCTGAAATATTGGAAAGATTTATTCAATATTAAAGAAAAAACTTTGTATCTCAACAATATACCACAGCTTAAAAGCATATATCTCAATAATGTGCTTAAAGTAAAATTAGTGTACTATATTCTTGAAATAAAAAATTATGAAAAGAAAGGAGGAGAAAGGGAAGGAGGGGGTTGCAGTTAAATTTGGGGGTAAAGTATATTATACTTGGTACTTTGGAACTTAGTCTGAGCTTTTTGAAATATGTAATTATCCATAATCCACTCAATAAGTATTTATTGAGTGCCTACCATGTGCCAGGAATTATTCCAGGTGCTGGAGATACTTCTATGAGCAAAGACAAAACCCTGACCTCTTGGAAATACAACAAGTGGGGAGGAATGGAATATAATCAAATAAATATGTAATATTATTCAGGAAATGACAGATGTTATAAAGAAAAATAAAGCAAGGTAAAGGCATAGAGACATGGAGACAACTTCAGATAGGCTGGTCTCTGAGGAGGTGATGCTTGAGGCCAGAATGGAAGAGGAAGCACAGCATGCAGTGATCTGGGGAAGAGCATTCTAACCAAAGAAACAGTTCAGAGGTTCTGAGAAGAGAGTATTGTGCTCAAAGAATGGCAAGAATGCCAGTTTGGAAACTACAGGAGAGTGGGTGGTGGAGGGGTAGCAAGGGATGAAATCACAGAGCTATACAGCAGTCAGATCACGGAAGCCAAACCTAGGGTTTGGGAATTTGTTGTTAAGTATAATAGAAAGTCCTTGGATACTTTTAATAGAGAAATGACATGGTCCAGTTTGTTAAAAGATTTTTCTGAATGTCTTGTGAAAAATAAAGTGGAAGGAGACAAGATTGGAAACTGGAGGCTATTGCCGTCATGTGGGTAAATAATGGTGTTGGACCGGGTTGAGGTAGTGGAAGCAGCAGCTGTAGAGGCGGTAACAGCAATAGCAGTCATAGAACCGGTAGGTTTCAGGATATAATCTAAAGGTAGAGCTGGTAGGCTTGCTGATGAACTGGCTATTGGGAGTGAGACGAAGAGGAAAATCAAAAATGACTCTTGCATTGTTTTGCTTAACTGGTGGAATGTAAGTTCTCTCCTGAAATGAAAGACTTGGAGAAAAAGGGGGTTAGATCCTCAGTTATACTTTGTGGGTACGTGCTCAGTCGTGTCCAACCCTTTGCAACCGCATGTACTGTAGCCTGACAACTTCCTCTGTCCATGGGATTTCCCAGGAAAAAGTACTGGAGGGGGTTACCATTTCCTTTGGCAGAAGATCTTCCCTACCCAGGGACTGAACCCTTATCATCCCCTGCATTGGCAGGCGGATTCTTTATCACTGAGCCCCCAGGGAAGTCCCACTTATGACTTAGACATGTGAAATTTGAGATGCCTATTAGACACCTCAGTGGAGATGTTGCTCAGGCAGTTAGGCAAAAGTCTGAGGAAGAAACTGGAGCTGGAAGTGTAAGTCTGAAAGACATTAGCCCTTAGATCACTAGACAGTGAACAAAAAATAAAGAAAAGAGAGCTAGCAACTGAGCCCTAGGTCATTCTACCATTCAGAGGTCTGTTAATGAGGAAGACCCAACACAAGAGATTGATAAGGAGCAATCAGCCTGGCAGCAAGAAGACCAGGAAAGTAGGAAATCAAGAATTACAGAGTATCCAGAAGAAAACAAATGAGTACAACTTACATAGAATGAAATTTTAATATGAAGGGCTCTTGGATAGTCTTCATAATAAGAGGAAATAAAATTTAAATATCATTGCAATATCATTATTGACCCATCAGATTAACAAAGATTAAAAAGCTTAATTACATACTTTATTGGTGAGGTTGTAAGGAAACAGTCATGTACTGCAGATGGGTGTGTAAACCAGCATATTTTCGTTGAAGAGCCTTTTTTTTCTGTTTGCTTCTTTTTTTTAAATATAAATTTATTTAATTGGAGGCTAATTACTTTACAATATTGTATTGGTTTTGCCATACATCAACATGAATCCCCCACGGGTGTACACATGTTCCCCATCCTGAAGCCCCCACTCTCCTCCCTCCCGGTACCATTCCTCTGGGTCATCCCAGTGCACCAGCCCCGAGCATCCTGTATCCTGCATCGAACCTGGACTGGCAATTCATTCCACATATGATATTATACATGTTTCAATGCCATTATCCCAAATCATCCCACCTTTGCCCTCTCCCACAGAGTTGATAAGAGTGTTCTATACATCTGTGTCTCTTTTGCTGTCTCACATACAGGATTATTGTTACCATCTTTCTAAATTCCATATATATGTGTTAGTATACTGTACTGGTGTTCTTCTTTCTGGTTTACTTCACTCTGTATAATAGGCTCCAGTTTCATCCACCTTATTAGAACTGATTCAAATGTATTCTTTTTAATGGCTGAGTAATACTCCATTGTGTATATGTACCACAGCTTTCTTATTCATTCATCTGCTGATGGACATCTAGGTTGTTTCCATGTCCTGGCTATTATAAACAGTGCTGCGATGAACATTGGGGTACATGTGTCTCTTTCAATTCTGGTTTCCTCAGTGTGTATGCCCAACAGTGGGATTGCTGGGTCATATGGCAGTTCTATTTCCAGTTTTTTAAGGAATCTCCACACTGAAGAGCAATTTGACAACAAAATTTCAAGAGTAAATATACTGTTTGACCAATCAATTCTACTTCTGGAAATTGATCATATAGTGTGTTTATACACATGAAAAATGATAAATGTACAAGGATATACACTGAACAATTACATTCAACAGCAAAAGGTCGGAAACAATCATCAAGGAACTGGTTAAACAAATTATGACTCATCCTAAAATAAATACAATAAAATTATGAGAGCTGGCTGAATTATGGCTCATCTCAGAATACTATTTAGCTAATAAAAAGACAAGACAGATTTATAGGTACCATATGGAGGGCTCCTGAAGATATGTGATTAAGTAAAACAAGTCAAAATTTAGATTAGTATCTTTATTATGTTACTATATCTTTTATAAGAAAATAAAAGAATATAGTTATCTATATAGTTGTATATGCCTAGAATATCTCTTAAAGGATACACAATAATCTGGTTATAATGTTATATCTTATACATTTTGAATTTTATGGCACATCTATATATTTCTTTTTTTTAATTTTTTTTTCTTTTTATGAGGTTGCCAAGAGGTAAGTAAATTAAGAACTGAAAATTGACCATTGATAAGGCAAGACAGAGTTTCCTAGTGATCTTTATAAAGTTGAATCCACTGGACTGATATCAGGATGAAAATCTGATGATACACAGAAGTGAGTGGGAGGTTGAGTACATGGTGATAGTGAGTCCAGAGTTTTGTATTGGGAAAACATTGGATTTTGTTTCTACTTCTGACTCAGCCATTTCTAATTCTTTCAATCTGGACAAATCACTTGATTTTTGTGAGTCCCAATTACTACATGAGTAAGATGAAGAAGTCATATTTGCCCAACCAATTGAAGAGTATTTTTATTGGGCTCAAATGAGAGAATGTCTCATAATTGATACACTATAAAACCCTGTTGGATAAGATGTATCACTGTTGTAATTACTACCCAAGCACCCTTGTACTGCAGAAGAAATTCTAAAAGAAGTATTTTTGGAAAGTTGAAGGTTTGGTGTTAACTCTATGGGTCTTTTTAAAATAATATAACCTGTATTATATTCTAGATGTGTCTGTATTGCTGCTTTCTTAAATGTCTCTTTTTTTCCAAATTAAAAAGTATATATTTTTGGCTTAAAGCTTTTGATTTTAAAGCTATAGCTTTAAAAATGCTATAAGAAAGTCTTACTGGTTATCATTGCTTTAACATTATTTTGATAATATAAATATATATAAATTATAAAAATAAAATATTATTTTTAGTCTCATTTCCCAGAGACAATCACTAGCAACTGGTACATTTTCAAATCTTTCCAGATATTTCTCTGTCATAATCAATACCCTTACACATATTTGCTTTTGGACTTAAACAAAATGTACTTAGCCCTTCTTGGTACTTTTTAATACAAATGTTAACCACAGTGTTCCCCAAAACACATGACCTATCCAGATTTGACTTGTAATAGGAAACTCAAGAGATTTTTTTGTTGTCGTTATAAAGAACACCCATATAAAATTTGTAAAGAAACCATCAATTCTAGTTCTTTTTAGTTTTAGTTCTTTTCTAAATATTTAAACTTATGTATTGAGTAAAAGTTTTAGAGCTAATTTTCCCCTCTCAAATAATTCTTCTTTCATTGGAAGCTGAGACAATAGCATGGATGGGTGCCTTGCAGAGTGAGAACTGCAAAACCTCCTCTGCTACTAACACTTTTGACCAAGATAATAAAGAATCCCCTAATTTAGCCCTGAACACTCAATAGTGAATAACATATTCTTACTTGAAAGAGAAATTTTAAGGCATAATAAATATTCTTTTTCATCAAGTTAACCTCTGTTTGCGTAAGTAGCTCAATCTCTAGGGCAGGTCCAGCAGTAAAAAGTACACAGGAAGCATGCAGGACACCTCTGTCTACAGATGGGAATCTGAGTCGCGGAGACTTAGCGCGCACTGCTGAGTTTCTCTTTTCCTTCTTACCTTCTAATTACACTTCATTAAGGCAATGTCTGAACTTGCAGCAACACCAAATTAATGGGAAAATAGCAAAGTTTGGCTATGTTTACAAAAAAAGTTGTGGGTTTTCTTTTCTTCTCATTTTTTATATTAGTCTGTATGGGCTGCCATAATAAAATATCATAGACTGGGTGGCTTCAACAACAGACCTTTTTTTTTTTAACCAATGTGGAAGCTTGAAACTCCAATGTCCAGTTACCCGCACGGTTGCTTTTCTAGTTGTGGCTCTTCTCCTAGATTGCAGACATTCACCTTCTCATGTCCTCACATGTTAGAGAGTCAGCAAGCTTCTGGTGTCTCTTCTTACAAGGGCACTAACCTCATCTTCAGGGCCCTGTCCTCGTGACATCATGTCACCCTAGTTACTTCCAAAAAGGCCCCATATCCAGATACAGTTACACTGGAAGTTCAGACTTCAACGTATGAATCTGGGGTTGATATAAATATTCAGTCCATAACACTAGTACTTTCTGACATAATTTTTACGGTTAGAAGAATTATAGAAAGAATAAAAAGTAGTAAAAAATGCCCTGTGTGTCTTTGAATATATCTCAGTTTCTTCTATTTGTTAAAATAAGACAAGTGAGTCTAGAGACTCACCAGCAGAGCTGAAATTCCATTTGTTTAAAGAAAAAAAGTTACAGCACATAATTTTTCTAACAGCAACTGAATTAATTTCTATCCAGCTGTGAAAGTATGATTGAATTATAACGTCCCTTCCCTTTCAAAAATTATTTTTTCCAAACAAAAATCCAGTTTTGTTACTAAAAATAACTTACAATATCTGTCGGAGACGTGGTTTTAATGTTGCAAAATCATAAGGAACATATATCACCTAACTGATGAAGAATTAAGAGAAACTGTGAGGAGCAATCCACCAGAGAAAAACTTTAAGGGATTCAAATTTCTTATTAATTTCCATTTAGCATCTCACATTCATCTCTGAATTTACTCCTTCACACACTGATAATGTTATTACAACCAGACTTAATACAATTAGTTTGTAATCTTTCCACTTCCATAGTGATATAGAATTGCCTAAGCTTCAATTGTGAGGATGAAGCTTGATAGGTTACATGACTGTCACAAGATGCTTTTCAGACACTATGAATTTAGATAAGTTAGTATTTAGGAATTTTCTTATTGTTAGGATTCAGACATCTTATAAACTGTAAGAACAGTACTATAAGCTCCAAAGTTCAGTTCAGTTTAGCTCAGTGGCTCAATCATGTCTGACTCTTTGCGACCCCATGGACTGCAGCACACTAGGCCTCCTGGTCCATCACCAACTCCCAGAGTTTACTCAAACTCATGTCCGTTGAGTCGGTGAGGCCATCCAACCATCTCATCCTCAGTTGTCCCCTTCTCCTCCCACCTTCAACCTTCCCCAGCATCAAAGTGTTTTCAAATAAGTCAATTCTTTGCATCAAGTTGACAAAATATTGGAGTTTCAGCTTGTTGGATAAACTCCAAAGTTGCACAATAAGTATTGAGAGTGTAATAGTGACATGTAGCTCAAGCAGTGCTTAATTTTTTTAAATTATAAGTAGGCATAGAAGATATTTCTCTATGACACATGAAAAGCCATAAAAATGATTTCTGCACAACAGAACATTATTTTTAATTATTGAATCCAATCAGTGGCTGCCTTATTATGTCAAAAATTCTTGGAAATATATAAATTTTTTCAGTCCTTCAATATAGGGCAAATCCAAAAACTCTCAGAGAAACCAAGTTGCAGCAGTGCTTGCCAAAAAGGGGACAAGGATTTTGGGGTTTTTTTTTAAATACTTTATTCTACTTTACAATACTGTATTGGTTTTGCCATACATTGACATGAATCAGCCACAGGTGTACACAATCTCCCAATGCCGAAGCCCCCTCCCACCTCCCCCCCCACACCATCTCCTGGGATCATCCGGTACACTAGCCCCAAGCATCTTGTATCCTGTATTGAACATAGACTGGCACTTCATTTCTTATATGATAGTATACAAGTTTCAGTGCCATTCTCCCAAATCATCCCACCCTCTCCCTCTCCCTCAGAGGCCAAAAGTCCATTCTATACCTCTGTGTCTCTATGTTGTCTCACATACAGGGTCATTATTACTATCTTTCTAAATTACATATATATGTGTCAGTATACTATATTGGTGTTTTTCTTTCTGGCTTATTTCACTCTGTATAATCAGCTCCAGTTTCATTCTCCCAGATCTTCCCACCCTCTCCCTCTCCCTCTGAAGCCAACAGTCCGTTCTATACCTCTGTGTCTCTTATATTGTCTCACT
The DNA here is from genome assembly GCA_006408675.1 of Madoqua kirkii. NCBI lineage: Eukaryota > Metazoa > Chordata > Mammalia > Artiodactyla > Bovidae > Madoqua > Madoqua kirkii. The sequence continues at coordinate 29,169 of SJYC01141924.1, forward strand.
TTCGGGGTCATCATTATTGTCTTCTAAATTCCATATATATGTGTCAGTATACTGTATTGGTGTTTTTCTTTCTGGCTTACTTCACTCTGTATAATCGGCTCCAGTTTCATCCATCTTATTAGAACTGCGTCAAACTTATTCTTTTTGAGGGCTGAGTAATACTCCATTGTGTATATGTACCACAGCTTTCTTATCCATTCATCTGCTGATGGACATCTAGGTTGTTTCCATGTCCCGGCTATCATAAACAATGCTGCAATGAACATTGGGATACATGTGTCTCTTTCAATTCTGGTTTCCTCAGTGTGTATTCCCAGCAGTGAGATTGCTGGGTCATAAGGCAGCTCTATTTGCAATTCTTTCAGGAATCTCCACACTGTTTTCCATAGTGGCTGTACTAGTTTGCATTCCCACCAACAGTGTAAGAGAGTTCCCTTTTCTCCACATCCTCTCCAGCATTTATTGCTTGTAGACTTTTGGATCGCAGCCATTCTGACTGGTATGAAATGGTACCTCATTGTGGTCTTGATTTGCATTTCTCTGATAATGAGTGATATTGAGCATCATTTCATGTGTTTGTTAGCCATCCATATGTCTTCTTTGGAGAAATGCCTATTTAGTTCTTTGGCCCATTTTTTGATTGGATCATTTATTTTTCTGGAGTTGAGCTGCATAAGTTGCTTGTATATCTTTGAGATGAGTTGTTTGTCATTTGCTTCATTTGCTATTGTTTTCTCCCATTCAGAAGGCTGTCTTTTCGGGACAAGGATTTTGAAGAATATAGGGGATGCTAAGAATCCTTCCTACATTTGATGCAATAATGGATTTTATGCAAATTACATTTGATGCAATTACTTAAATGATTTATGAAAATTCTAGTTAAAGGCTGTTCTAAGCAACTGTAAATGTAACAACCAAATGTACTAATCCTGAGTCTAAGTCAATGCATGCTCATTCTGAGGCAGGAAGATATAGGACGTGGAGAGTGTGGAACTTACAAAAGGAGCCATACAAAGGAACCAACACTAGGTCAAAGATATTTTTCTGATCCACACTTACCTAAGATATCACCAGTTCCCTCCTGTAAAGAGATGAATGTCTCCATCAGAAGAACATTCAATACTCACTGTAATTTGTTGGCATGTATTCAAGCATAACTTAGTTTTAAGTATAATAATACTAATTTGCTATCTGGGTTCAGTTATTTTCAATTGCACACAATTTCTTCAAACCTTATTAAAGAATGTTGTCTGAAAGAAGTGATCCTCAAGACTCAAAGTAACAACTGCAGTCAAGATTGGGTTGTTCAAAGTGTCTGGGGCAGGAGTGTCATTCCTAGCATAGGGTGTGTGTGTGCGTGCGTGCGTGTGTGTGTGTGTGTGTGTGTGTGTGTGCGCGTGCTCAGTTATGTCCAACTCTTTGAAACCCCATGGATGGCAGCCCATGAGTCTCCTCTGTGCAAGATTACTGGAGTGGGTTGCCATTTCCTACTCCAGCAGAGGGTACTTAAACAGGTCTTATCCCTACTTGGGTGTATACATATTACACCAGCCATTAACTGGACACTAAACATGTTTACTATAGTGCACAAGGCATTGTCCCTGACTTCCAGAAATGTATAGTATAGCTGAGGAGACAAAACTGATATACATACACTCACAACTTTAGCAAAAGAGAGCCTATATATAAGATGATGTGCTAAGCAGGATATAAAGAGAAATGAGACTGCGTGATCCCTGCCCTCAAAATGACTATAAGTAGTGGAGAACATAATAGCAATAAAATAATCATTTCAAACATAAATTGGCTCAGACGGTAAAGAATCTGCCTGCAATGCAGGAGACCTGGGTTCAGTCCCTGGGTTGGGAAGATCCCGCGGAGGAAGGCATGGCAGCCCTCTCTAGTATTCTTGCCTGGAGAATCCTCATGGCCAGAGGAGCCTGGTGGGCCACACTCCATGGGATCGCAAAGAGTCAATACGACTCAGAAACTAACACACACATACACACACACACACACACACACACACGATGTGCAAAGAACTGCACCAAGAGTTTTACAGCACAGGTACAATCTCACTTAATCCTCATATTAACATGATAGGATAGATATTACTGTTCTTATTTTACAGATGAAGAAGCTAAGCTCAAGAGTTTAAGTGCTTAGGTTTATAAAGGGCTTCTCTGGTGGCTCAGCTGGTATAGAATCCACCTGCAATGTGGGAGACCTGGGTTCAGTCCCTGGGTTGGAAAGATCCCATGTAGAAGGGAATGGCTACCCACTCCAGTATTCTGGCCTGGAGAACTCTACGGACTGTATAGTCCATGGGGAAGCAGAGTCAGACACAACTCACCGACTTTCGCTCACTAGGTTTATAAAACTAGTAAGCAGCACTTGTGGATCTGAGTCTAAGGAGCAGTAGCTCCTTCCTGTGATAGCACATTGCCTCTCCCACTTGTAGACAAATTACTGTGAAATGGCAAACATTATAAAAAGCAGACCCATGAACTTCAGTGTTTTACAGCAGTCATTTCCAGCCTGAGGGAACTGGAAATGTTTGGTGGACGAGATGACCTTTGAGCTGGCCTTTGAGCCACAGTGAGAAGCCTAATAAGAGATGAGTAACTATAGGAAGTTGGATCACTCCAGGAAGTACACAAGCAAAGGCATAGAGGCAGTACAGAATGCATTTATAGAGGAGGAATGATTAATAACCTATTTTGGTGGTCATCTGGAAATAAAACAGTGGTGTGATGCAAAAAGTAAGTTGGAATCACTTTGGAATCAAAGGGTAACAAGCAGATCTCAAACATTGCTTTAAGAAATTTAGGCTGTCTGGAGGGTACTGTTGTTGACCTATTGAAAGGTGTTTGTGAAAGAAGGGCATAATAACACAGTGTTTCAATGTGCTTAAACAAAGAGATAATCATTAGGTGATGATACATGACAATTATTAACAAATATGAGCTCAGTGTGAGGAAATATTCTTGTCATAATATTAGGAGAGAACTGGTTAACCTTACCTTCAGGAGTGGTTATAAATAACTAATCACATCCTGACTAGAATCATCACAGTCTAGACTGGGCCAAGAAGGTTTATAAACTGAGTTTCACCCCCAACTGTTTGATCACACTGGGAAAAATAATAAAGTAGCCAGGAAAATAAAATAATAATCCATAATAACAGCTAATCTTGGTATGGGGTTATATTATATGTCAGGCACTGCCCTCTAAGCCCTTTATAATAACTGTCTGCCATCTGCGGAGTCCAGGCTCATTGCAAAGGAGGTTAGACAGTCCTGTGAACTGTTTAAATCAAGCTCTCTGTGAAGTCAGAGAATTCATCACCTTTCAAGACATCTAGTCATGAGTACTAGTGACATAAAACATAGTCTTTTGCCCCTGTTGAACAGTCAGGGATAAACACTGAAATTAGGCACCAACTTTCATTTTCCTAAACTCCATAAGGATCATTTGTCTCTAACATGTTTCCATTTCCAGGATTACAGTTTCTTTTACATTAGTTACATTTTATGGTACTTGTTTTCCGGCACTTCTGTCTCTTCAGCAAACTCTCTCTTCTCCAAATCAGAGTGTAGGATGGGTTATTTCTAGGAAAAGCTTCTTCAAATAAACTGATTCCACCCACCATGTATTCATTCTGGTGTCTTGTTCCTGCATTTCAAAGCACTTTTGGAGCCTACAGCTCACTATGATTGCCTAAACCTTCTCAATGTAATGAGGGAAAGAGATTGTGTGAAAAAAAAGTTGGATTTGTGACCCCTGTAAATCTTAATTACCAAAGGAAAGCCAGCTACCTGTATTCTCACGCAGCAAATACCTACTGTAAATAAGCTATACTAAGTCATATAGGACAGAATGTGTATGTTTCAAAGGGACTAGTCTGAGCCAAATTATTGTCTGTGTGTTCTTTAGTGAAAGAAATTATTTTTTAATTATCTTTGCAAGTCTGAATTGCCTACATGGTGAATTGCACACTCTAGACACCAAATAGTTAATAAATGGTTTTGTTTTGTTTTTTTTAATAAACACAGATTGGTGGAAGGGAGAGGAAATAAAATTCAAACATGAACAACTCACTTGTTTTAACAACTTGAGTTAAAATGTTAAATGAAGAATGAGGCTAATGGCTAAATTTGGGCAGCATGTTGGATTTTTACAGGGATTTTATAATCTTTTCTTTTACATTACCAATATAGTGAATATCTTTATTAATAATAGCTATTTAAGTCAACAGCTCAGGCAGCCACCAGATGGTCACTGAGAGGTCAGTGAAAATTAAAATTACATACATCCCTCCCTCTCACCTCATTTGCTTTTCTCACCATCTCCTTCATTTTAATGAACGGTGTAGTGGGTTGAATAATGAGCCCCCCAAAATCCTTAGACCCTGTGAACATTACCTTATTTAGTAAAGGAGACTTTCAGTAAGGATTTCTGATGGAATCATCCTGAATTACCCCATGGGGGGCCTAAGACAAGCACCCTCAGAGACAGAGAGCAGGAGTCAGCGTGGCCGCAGAACCAGAGATTGGAACAATACAGCCGAGGAGCGTCAGTGAAGCCGGCAGACTCCAGAGTCAGGGGCACAAAGAGCTGGATTCTCCCCGAGAACCTTCAGAGGGAGTGCAGGCTCGCCAACACTAAGATTCTGAACTCACGGTCTCCAGAGCTGTGACAGAATACGTTTCTGTCCTTTGAAGTCATCCAGTTTGTCATAATCTTCTACAGCGTTCCTAAAAATCTAACAGAAAGGACAACTCTTTCCCTCCAATTGCTCACTAAAACTCCAAGAGTTGTCCTTAACTTGCATCTTTCTCTCATGTTGCCAATCTACCCAACAGTGGCAAAGAATTTATACTTTTAAAATACTCCAGAATCTGATCACTGGGCACCACTTCCACTGCTGCCACCTGTCAAAACCACCATCCTACATTATCCCCTTAAAGAGTCTCCTGTTTAAAGAAAATCAGTCCTGAATATTCATTGGCAGGACTGATGTTGAAGCTGAAACTCCAACACTTCGGCCACCTGATGGGAAGAGCTGACTCACTGGAAAAGATCCTGATGCTGGGAAAGATTCAAGGTGGGAGGAGAAGGGGACGACAGTGGATGAGATGGTTGGATGGCGTCATCGACTCAATGGACGAGAGTTTGAGTAAATTCTGGGAGTTGGTGATGGACAGGGAGGCCTGTCATGCTGCAGTCCAAAAAGTTGGACACGACTGAGCGACTGAACTGAACTGAACTGAGTCTCCTTGAAACCACCTATGCCCCCTACAACCTATTCTCAGTATACCAGACAGACTGAATCTTTAAAACTTAAATATTATAAAGTAATTAGCCTCCAATTAAAATAAATAAATTTAAATTAAAAATAAATAAAGACAAATTTTAAAAAAACACCTTAAATCAGAATTCCCACATTGGCCTGTGTGCATCCTGCCCACCCTTGCCTCACCCCCTGCCCCAGCGCATTGCTCTGCTCCAGCCCACAGCAGGTATGCTCTTCCTTGCCCCTCCTCCAATACTCCAGGTGTGGTCTTTCCTCAAGGGCTTTGCACTGGCAATTCCTCCTGTTTAGAAAACTGTTTCCTCAGGTTATATCTCTGCAAAGTTCACTCCACCACCTCCTTCAAGGCATACTCACACGTCACCTTCTCAGAGGTAAAAACTTACTGAATAAGTAATCAAGTAAATGGATTTCAAATCAATAACTTTTATAACTATCAAGCACTTTTAGTTTATAATTATTCTAACTAGTATTGTTCTTTTTTAAAGCCTGTGACCTGGTCTTAGTGTCCTATTCATATATTTTCAAACTGTACAGAATTAGATGCCTTTACAATGTCTTGTTCATTAAATCCATGATTACTTCATGGCCTTAGATGTTCGGAAGCATACTGTAATGTCCAGTGTTTTCTGAAGTAGTGTGCGGTAACTTGCTTCAGTCATTAAATCCATGACAAGTTTGTATCTCCTTATTTTTTTCCAAAGTTGTAAACTGCTGTCAGAAATAGAGTTGGCGATGGGTGTCCTGGTGATCTCCACGCTAGGCTTGACTTGGGGACCGCTACAGCATGGCATCCCTAGCCTGTCCTGCCGCAGGCCACCTCTGGGCCTGTGGGCACGCGTCTGGCAGCTCTCCAGGCAGAGTGTAGGCGTGGCCAGTGGACCTGACTCCCCAGGCCCTGGCCACTACTGCTTGGAGCCACTGCGGAAATAAGATTATGCAGGCTGTTTATGCTCCCTGCTTCTCCCTGCCGAATCCAGAAGCTCTGCTTTTGCACTGAGAGCCTTCAATGCGGAATTGGCTCAGGCTAGTTAAGGACCCTGTCTCTGAGAAAACAACTGGACTGATGCAAATGCAGTTTTGGGGGGAAAAAAAACTATGAATGATTTATACTGTGATAGTCCACCACATCAGTGTGTGGCCATTGAACTATGGAAGGCTGTCAGAAAACATAATCTGACTAAAAGATGGCCTGTGAAAATCACTGATGAAAGAGAAAAGAATTTGGATGACAAAGTATATCATAACATCCAGGAGCTAGGAAATTATGCTAAAAACACTCAGAGCTCTCTTCTTTATCTAACACTAGAAATATTGGGTATAAAGGATCTTCACGCAGATCATGCCACAAATCAAATTGGAAAAACGCAAGGCACTGTCACTTGCTTAAGAGCAATACCCTGTCGTGGTAGCAGAAGAGAGCTGTTCCTTCCCATGGGGATTTGTATGCTGCGTGGTTTCACGAGAGGATTTTCTACAAAAGAGCCAAAATGGAAATGTGAGAGATGTGTATGATATTGCCAGCCAGGCACACTTGCACCTAAAGCATGCTAGGTCCTTCCACGAAAGTGTTCCTGTGAAAGCATTTCCTGCTTTTATGCAGACGGTTGCTCTGGAGGACTATTAAAGAAAACCCGACAAGTGGATTTTGATCTATTCCACCCATCTTTACAGCAGAAGAATATTTTACTTCCATTATCTTTGTATATTCAGTCACGGAGAAAAAGATATTTTAAAAAAGCAAAAAAAGAGATATGGATGGCAATTAGTTAATGAATAATGTAAAAGAGTGGTTCGAATAACATAGAAAGTTAGTTTCAAAATGAACAAACCTACCAAAGAAAAAGCGATTTCTCCAATATGGTCAGGATGGTAGCAGGTATATTATCACTACAGGAAGCAAGTTTGACTGTCAGGTTGGTGAAGAATAATTACAATTGTCAGGCAGAAAAATGATGAGATTGTGGGAAATTGAGCATTCCAAAATTCTCACAGAAGTGTTGACTTCATGTTATAGTCTGCAAACTCATTTTAATGCTATAAGATCCAATTCACTTTTCCAGAAGTCAGCTGTTGCCAGTTTTTGTCCTGCCAATTGTGAAATGTTCCAGTGTGATTTTTGTGTTTGTTTGTTTTATTTGTTTGAGAATTCATTATCACATTGTCAGATTTCTAGGTCATTGCTTAAAAAGGCAATTTTAGTAGTGCTTTAAATCACCCATGTGATAAACCTTTTCTTTGGAACGACCTCTGTCTCAATCATCCAAAATAATTTCATAATCTCTCTTGGATAGAAAGTTTATAGATTTGAGGCCACACAATTCTTTTCTTGGCTAAAATAATAAATTTTCCCAAGCTAAAAAGAACTTTCCCAAACCATGTTGAAAAAAAAAATTGTGATACTCTACAAAATGTCAATTTCAACAGCTCAAATTTATTTTCAGAAATTTCAAGTAGATCAAACACTTCTACAAGTTAGGCACTGTGGGTCTGCTTCTTGTTTTGCTAGATACCTGGTTTGTAGTATTTATAATAGCACGTAATTCCTTTGAAGTTAGTATTCTTGAAGTCTCCAGAGGCTTGGATAAGTTCCTCAGAGACAGACCTGGTATAATTTGTATAACAGCCTACGGCATTACCAGTTCCACTGTAATTTTGCCAGATCTTATAAAATAAGTTGGCTTGGCCCTAGTCATTAGAGAGATGGGCAGCCTCCAGGGTAAACCCAATTGCTGTAGAAACTATCATTAAAACTATTATTGAACATCTAGCTGGTGCCAAAAATACATCCAACTCATTGTAGTCATGGGGATCTACAGCAAGACAATGCTTCTGCACTATACAAGGGACACATGAATGCTTTAGAAGTTTTAATCCAGGGAAATGTTGAAATGGAAAAGCACTGGTCTCAGAAGGCACTCAGGCAACATTATCCTGCTCCCTCTCTTTCTGGACCACTTCCAGTTCCAGCATCCTTTAGCATCTCCTTTGTAGCCAGGAATCTGAAGAGAGACCCAGATGTAATTTGATCATGTTTGGCCAATTTTTATCTCCAAAACACTTCTCACATCTACCTCCTCTTTCTTCATGCCAAATACCACTGCCTTACTTCAGTCCTTCATACTGTTCACCTGGACTAGCACAGGAACTTCCAAACTGGTCTCTCTAACTCCTGTCTACCCACCCCCACCTCCACCCCAAATATACCCACTTTGTTGCAGCCAGCGTGGCTTGTCTAAAATACACGAATGACTCTTTCACTCCCAAGTTTTGAATGGTTCTGAATTCATTCATCAATTCATGCTCCTGCACTGGGAATACAGTAGTAAACAAAACAGATCTGTTTTTGCCTTCTTGAAGCTTATATTACTGTGGGTGAGACAGGCAATAAGAAGACAACTCTACAGTGACATATGTAGCAGGAAAGAGAGAGTGATGGAGGTGGGGATATTTTAGAAAGAGTAGTCAGGAGGGTCAATTCTCAGCAGAAGGGAGTGAGGGGAAAGGGTCAGCCGTGAGACAGATGGACAGTGAGGAAGCACAAGTACTCCAGGCAGAGTGATTAGCAAGTGCAAAAGCCTGAGTCAGAGAGATACTTGCGTGTTCCAGCACATCAAGGTGGCCTATGTGGTTGGAACCCGGTGTGTAAGGAGGTTGAAGGCAAAGTGGGAGCAGAGCACAGGCCAATTCAAGTAAAGACTTGCCAACTCAAGCGAAGAATGTAGATTTTATTCTAGATATGAAGGAGCCATGGGCGGTTTGAGCACTTACTGGGGAATGTCATTATCTGATTTATATTTTAGAAGGGCCACTCTCGCTTCTGTGAAAAGGGTAGACTTTAGAGGAGCCGCAATGGAAGACCTATTCCCACTATAACTACGGACCTATTGCTGTGATCCTTGGTAGCTTGCACTTGGATGGTGATGGTAGTCAAATCTGGCATATCTGATCAAGAAGATTTGCTGAAGGATTGGATGTGGGTGGGTGTGAGAGAAAGCAAGGAATAAAAGACTCAACACTTCCTACAGAATAAAGGCTTTATTGTTGGGCTTTATTATACAGCATCCAGTTCCCTCTCAGTTTGACATCTGCTTCCTTCTTCATCCTCATCTCCTACCCACGTCTGAAATTTTTCCTTCCAAGAATTTTGAATTCTGGGAGTTTCCCTGCCTATGTACCCATGCTGTTTCGCATCTCTATGATGTTTCTCAGGCTGTACTTTTTGTATGAATTTCCCTTTCTACCTATACAATTCTTTTCAATCTTCAAGACTTAGCTCAGGCAACATTTCTGCAAGAAACCTTTCCTGGATTAACTTTCCAGGTTAGACTAAGTACCCTCTCCTATATGCAACATCCAGCAGTCTTAGCACTAATCATATGACATTCAAACTCAGGTTTTGACTAGCTTCCCACTGTTGCCTCCACAAAAGGGCATCTTGCATTATATGTCTTGGCATCCCCAGTGCCTCACTCAGGGCCTGCACACAACAGAGGCTCAACAAATGTTTGTTGATCTGAACTGAATCTCCCAAGAGCTCTTCACACCATCAAGTCAGCCTTGTCAGGGACAAGAGTGGATCAGATCATTAAAGAGCCATGGAGAGTGAAATTTTCCTGGACATTGTGCAGACAGGCATGTTGACCACATGGATCACTCGCTCTTCATATTGAGTGCTCGTGGCCTTTGTCAAAGTAAGCCAGCCCCAAAACATCTCTGGATATGATAGATACAGGGATCAAGGATTAAAGTTTGGGAGTAAATGGAAGAAAGGACTCAGTTAGCTACTCCCTTTTGAACATGGGGTAACAGACTTCTAGAAAAAATGAAACGAAGCAGGCGTAGCCATCTATTGTCTCTGTCAACACCAACTGCTTTTCCTGGTCATCATAACTGACAGAAAACATCCAGAGAATCAGTTTGCAAGCTGCAGGTACAGAGCAATGTTCAAGGGATCTATAATCACATTACGTAAAGTGGAGTTTATATAAAGTTGACAGAATGTGCTGATGTGAGCCATTTACAGTTCAATTGTAACAGAGCAGTCTGGCAAGCAGCTAGCTTTCTCTGGGAGATGATGTACTTTGGGTTCTGCTCTCAAGTCAGATTTAAAATAACAATCTGAAGGGAACACAATCCCCCTTTTAAAAATCCTGCCTTCTCTTCCTTAGATCCAGTGAAGCAAAAGAAGTTAGAAGAGTCTGCATAATACTAGCAGACTTTTCATTACTTTTTATGGAAATGCAACTTTATCTAAAGATTTATTTTTTTGGTTAGGGGAAACATAGTCAATATAGAAAACTTGATTTAATACAGCAGACAACAAACTCTTTTTTAAGAAACAACTATATTCCTTGAACTTTAAAAATTTGCCAGATGAATTAACCAACTCTAACAAATTTTCAGCATAGCTCCACTAGTTTCTATAAAACATGCAGCCAGTGACAATTCTATAAATGGATTAAATTATGGAAGAGACACAGATTGTCAGTCCATATATGTTGCATGTGTGTGAAAAGATTGAAAACTGTTTTCCATAAACACAAGAATGTATTGTCACCTGGTTTTATTTTCAGATATGTTCTCAAACATTTGTTTCAAATAGTTTTCCCAATTTGTTTTATATTTTTTCTGTTGTTTTTCATGGCTTCTTTAACTGTAATCATTTTTTTTAATTTTTATACTGAAATATTTTAATTTTTTTTTCAAGGAAGAGAGAGAGGGGTGTGTGTGTGTGTGTGTGTGTGTGTGTGTGTGTGTGTGTGTGTGTGTGTATGTGATGGTAAAAGGCTTTCTCCACCACAAGAGTGTAATACTGGCCACACTTGGTTTTTGTCTTTTAATTCAATGCTTTAGCTTTTACATTAAATCTTTAATTTATTTGATTTTATGTTAATATAATGAGTTCTTTTTCATTTCTGATGACTAGTTTTTTTTAACATTATTCATTAAAGAATCCATCTTTTGATATTATCATCTTTATCATATATTTTATTCCTCCACTAACTTGAGTCTCCTTCTAGACTTATTATTTTATCTCATCCTCTGTCTGTTCCTGTCCTAGCAAAATCACATTGCTTTACTTACTAATGCCTTGATACTAGAGAAAATTACCCTTCATGAGTTTTCTTTTTCAGAATTTTATTAGCTGTTACACTTATTGACTATTCTGTTTTTCAGAATATTGTTGGATATACTATGATCAAAATTATTTTTAGGTAAGAAATCTTTAGAATCATTTAGTCAAGTTCCCTTCAAAAAAAATCCCACTTAAAATTATGACTAAGGTTACCATTCACACATTACATACTGTTCATGGGGTTCTCCCAGCAAGAACATGGAGTGGATTGCCATTCCCTCCTCCGGTGGACCATGTTCTGTCAGAACCCTGCACTATGACCTGTCCATCTTGAGTGGCCCTGCGTGTCATGGCGCATAGCTTCATTGAGTTATCCAAGTCCCTTAGCCATGCCAAGGCTGTGATCCATGAATGGTATGAAAAGGCTGTCACCTTGCTTATTTAACTTATTGTTACCCTGATTATTTAACTTATATGTAGATTACATCATTTGAAATGCTGGACTAGATGAATCACACGCTGGAATCAAGATTGCCAGGAGAAATATCAACAACCTCAGAGATGCAGATATCATTCTAACGGCAGAAAGTGAAGAGGAACTAAAGAGCCTCTTGATAAGGATGAAAGAAGAGAGTGAAAAAGCTGGTTTGAAATTTAACATTCAAAAAATTAAGATCATGGCATCTAGTCCCATCACTTCATGGCAAATAAAAGGGGAAAAAGTGAAAACAATGACAGATTTTATTTTACTGGGCTTCAAAATCACTCTGGACCATGACTGCAGCCATAAAATTCAAAGACACTTGCTCACTGGAAGGAAAGCTGTGACAAACCTAGACAGCATATTAAAAAGCAGAGGCATCACTTTGCCAGCAAAGGTCTGTATAGTCAGAGCTAGTTTTTCTAATGGTCATATACAGATGTGAGAGTTCCTTGGACTACAAGGAGGTCAAACCAGTCAATGCTAAAGAAAATCAATCCTGAATATTTAATGGAAGGACTAATGCTGAAGCTGCAGCTCCAATACTTTGAAAATAAAAGGGGAAAAAGTGAAAAAAATGACAGATTTTATTTTACTGGGCTTCAAAATCACTCTGGACCATGACTGCAGCCATAAAATTCAAAGACACTTGCTCACTGGAAGGAAAGCTGTGACAAACCTAGACAGCATATTAAAAAGCAGAGGCATCACTTTGCCAGCAAAGGTCTGTATAGTCAGAGCTAGTTTTTCTAATGGTCATATACAGATGTGAGAGTTCCTTGGACTACAAGGAGGTCAAACCAGTCAATGCTAAAGAAAATCAATCCTGAATATTTAATGGAAGGACTAATGCTGAAGCTGCAGCTCCAATACTTTGGCCACCTGATGCGAAGAGCCAGCTCATTGGGAAAGACCCTGATGCTGGAAAAGATTGAGGGCAGGAGGAGAAGGGAGCGACAGAGAATGAGATGGTTACAGAGTGTCACCAACTCAATGGACATAAATTTGAGCAAACTCCACGAGATAGTGAAAGACAAGGAAGCCTGGTGTGCTGCAGTCCCTGGGCTTATAAAGAGCTGGTCATGACTTAGTGACTGAATAGCAACAGCCGCCATTTACACTTTGATTGACTTTGAGATTATGGAATTCTTAATATTAGTGATTGTTTCTAGCTAAGAAAAGATGTCTTCCCATTCTTTGTCTTCTTTTACGCCTCTCAGCACATTTTGTCAATTTATTCATAGGTTATGCATATTTCATGCTAGGTTTATCCCTAGGTATTTTGGATGTTTGCAACTTAGAAATTACAATTTGTCCAAATCCTACACATCAAGATTCAAAACAGATCTTACCCTCCAACATATGTCAGCATATCCTGTTAACGTGCTACCTCATTTTAATTTCTAGCTCATCCTGAAATAAATGTGTCCTTGCTAAGTTTCTTTAGTCATAGCCTTTAGAACTTTATCATTTGTAGCTGCCTAGTACCTTGTAAACATTCTCAGTATTTAAGTGGGTTCTTATATTATGAATCTATCCCTGCCACAGTAGAAATACTACTCCTTCCAGTCTCATTTGCAGTTACAGTACATCAGACCTAGGTTGTGCCAAGCAAATACACCCATAGAAGACTCCAGAAGTAAAGCATGGAAGGTAGCAACATGAACCAGTGACCACATGTGCAGAAATTGATCTTCTGGCCAATGTGGAGTGGTACTACCTGATTCTTCAAAAGTGTCTGACACATGGCACCAAGTGCAATCAGTGGAGGGTGGCAGCAGTGTGTACTCCTGGTAATAACAATCCTGCAGCACTTTACTGTTAAGTGTTGCATTCAAACCTGGTCTGATGGCTCCTGCAGAAAATTCGTGAGCTACCTGAACTACCTTAATAAATCTCTTTTTCTTTAAACTACCCAGAGTAAATTCTCTGGTTTGCAATGAAAACTGACCAATTTACAGATGAAAGATGGAAACCCATGTAGTAGGCAGTAAGGAAAAAGAAGGGTTAGAAAAGTTGATGGGACTGTGCCCTTGCTTATCTTTCTATTCTCTAGACATTTATCTAATTATGTCCTTTACCAGGCCTCTGACTAGTAAACAGTTTCTGTTTGAATTCCTCAAGTGCTGCTGAACTTGGATTCCTGGTGTAAAAAGCAAACATACTTCAATAGCATAGGACTTTGATCCCTCAGCTGTATAATTAACCATGTGTTATGGAGAAAAATGTGTGAATTTTATCATTTTTTAAATCCTTCTTAATACTGATCATCAGTATATTTAGAGGAAATTAAAGTATACTTGAACACACAAATTAAGTATATGTATAGATATAAGCATCTGAATGCAGAATTCCAAAGAATAGCAAGAAGAGATAAGAAAGCCTTCTTCAGCGATCAATGCAAAGAAACAGAGGAAAACAACAGAATGGGAAAGACTAGAGATCTCTTCAAGAAAACTAGAAATACCAAGGGAACATTTCATGCA
>SJYC01141926.1:0-41585 GCA_006408675.1 Madoqua kirkii
AAAAAAAAAAAAAAATACCATCCATCTGTCCTTAATCTGGAAATGACTCAATGGTTTGCAAGCTTTTGTTTAAAGCTCACAGAATTGCTATACATTGATTTGACTGCCTAAATGTGAAACTGAAGCCTTCAATGAGACACCCAAGTGAGAAAATTATTAGAGTAACAGAATTATGTTTTTTAATAACCATTTATTGTCACCCAGTGTATTTAACTTAATAGCTTATGTCTCTTTGACATCTAGTTAAAATGTTAGTCTCGTCTAACTGAAATTGATGAAATCTAAAATGTATAATTAATGACCTCCCTTGCAGAAGAGTAGAAAATTAACTTTATTTCTTTTAGAAAAGGTGTTAGTCTCATGAATATCCAAATTTCTCTAAGTTGTTGAAAGTAGTTTAGCTTAATAATCTTATTTTTTTAAATCACAGAATTTTTATTCTTCCTTTTGCAAAAGAAATAAAAGCCACATGCACTGTAACATTAATGCTCAAAATTAGACATTTTTGCTGGCTACTCCCATTCTCAAACCCCATACTCATTGCTTGTCATGCCCCCTTTTTACCCTTTTGTATTATTTCTGCACTTATCTGTCTCCCTCACAAAGCAGTAAGCTCTTGGTAAAGCAGGAAATGGGTCTTGTTCTTTAAAGCGTTAGTACTCCCATCTCCAACAAAGTGTATACAGTAGGCATTGTACTTCAATAAATGTTGATCCATAAATAGTTTAAAACTTAAATTAATAACTGTGCAAAAGATTGCATTTGTTCTATATACAAAACTAGGGAATTGTTGATATCACAGCCAAGACGACACCGAGAGTTCCAAGTGGGCACATGGTATACAAGCAATACCTTACCCACCTTCTCCTTCCTCTAACTGGCCCGAAGCTGCTGTTTGATTGAGCAATATAACATTCCTCCTTACTTACCCCCAAGGCTGCTCTGGATACCAAATATGTACTAAGTTCTCCAGGGTTGAGTGTCTCTGTGGGGAGAGCTTAGCTGTGAACAGTGCTTTATTCAAGGAAAAACAGAGTCCCAACGAAACCCCTCTAGACTTTCCCAGCCGGCTAATCTGTGTGGGAATCTAATGCTGTTCTGGACAAGAAAAGGTCGAGTTCCTCAGACAGTGTGCATGCGCTTTAGGAAAATGGTTCCATAGCCTAAGTCTGATTGGAAAAGGGACTATTTATCGGCCGCGGAAAGTTGGCCTAGCGCAGTGGCGACAGTGAGCGCCAGGGGTCTGTGGAGTGATCGTCTAAATCTCCCTGGAGTCAATTGTATCTCTGTCATCAGCAGAGCCAGTGCTCTAGGACACAGGGGTTACGGCGTTTGGCTTCTCGTTCTCATCTCTACTCTGGGAGAAGCCGAGCACCCTCGATAGGCAGTGAGAAGGCAGAAGAAACCCTTGGAGTTCAGCCTCCCCAGCTCCGAGAGTAGCAGCAGTGAGGGGAATAATGATAATGATAATAGTAATAAGCAGAACTAGCTCAAGGCTGTGGTTAAAGAGAACTAAGAGTCCTGGTCCTGGACCAGGCGGCCCAAGAATCAAGCCCAAGAATCAAGCACAGAATCAGAATTAGTTCCAAGTACAAGATTTGCAATAAACAGCAAAGGGCCAGAGGGGTCAGAGAGAGCTACCATGATATGCTGAAGGAGGAAGCCTTTGATGTTGTTCCACTCACAAATGTACCAGCAGGCAAGGAACTGCTAATGGCCCTGGCCAGATTTCTTTTTTCTCAGTTCCCAAATTATCAGAATGAGAGTGGGTGATTACAGAATCCAGGTGCCTGCCCTTCTGTGTGTGTGCTCAGTCACTCAATCATGTCGGATTCTTTGTGACCCCATGAACTATAGCCTGCCAAGCTCCTCTATCCATTCTTCAGACAAGAATACTGGAGTGGGTTGCCGTTTCCTCCTCCGGGGGATCTTCCCGACCCAGGGATCAAACACAAGTCTCTTGTGCCTTTTGCATTGGCAGGCAAGTTCTTTACCACTATGCCATCTGGAAAGCCTGCCTGCCCTTCTAGAAACAGTTTTTAGCTGGAGTGCTTGTTTCTTTCCCAAAATCAGCATCAGAGAACCCTCCATCGTCTCTGAGACAGAGGGAGAGCAGCGATGCAGAAGGTGTCCAAGATGATGATGACAAATGCAAAACCGGTGAAAGCAGCATTTGAAAAAGTCTCAGGAAGTCAGCAAAAAAGAAGGCCTATCTGTGGTTCCAGGAGTAGCACCTCTGCCTGAGATCAACGAAGGGGTGGAGGCCAGAATAACTTAAACACATTACTTTAGCAAATAATAGGTGGTGTGTAAGCGGGTGAGAGGATTCTGGGAGACCACGGGTGTCAGGGTGAGGCATAAAGCAAAATTTGCTGAAGGAAACAGTTGGCGGTGCAGCGCTCTTTGAGGTATACAAAACCTGTGCAAATGTGACTGTCCCAGTGGGGTTGGATGGCTCAGAGCAAGCCTGGGACTCACCTGGATACTGCGGGCATAGACAGGAGGGAACTGGGTGCTTCCATTTGTCATCTGCTTCAGCATTCCTCGTATATTCACTGCGTGACCGGTAGTAGACACGGGCATTGTTCTAAGACCGGGGATATACAGTAGCGAGCATAGAAGATAAAAACCCTGCCCTCAGGAATTTTGAGTATAGAATATGAGGATGGTGACAAGGGTAGTGGAGAAAATATATCAGGGAAGGAGGGAAAGGAGTGATGGTGGGGATGGATCCCAGGAGCTCCTGGAGTCACTACTTCCTCCTTTAGAAAAATGGTGGTTGTGTCCTCCGGGAGCCGTGGGAGCCTGCTCTTTGTGCCAACTTCTCTCCAGGGGCTGCCCCCTTGGTGATGGCTTCCCTGTGGGGTGCCCTTCAGCACTAGGCTTTCACAGGAAACTCAGAGCATTGCTGGAACCTGGAGAGGAATGGATAGAATGGATCTCTTTTCCTTTGCCACACCAACCTTTTAGTTTCCACAAGAATAACCCAGCAGACTGCATAGATTTCAGCAATTTTCTTTCCTAAAAAATGAGTGGAATTTCAAAAGAGAATAAAAACGGAGGCAGAACAAATATTAAAATTCCAGCAACTTGGACTTTTTCCTTGAGTGTCCGATGCACCACACAGACACATCTTAAGAATTAAACCTTCAGAAAAGAAGGTCCCTGTGGAACGCTTTCCCCAGGCCCTGCTTTGGTTCTTTTATACCCACAAAGGTGCACGCACATATACATACACACACACTCATACAACCTTCTTTCCACCACCATGTTTAAACAGATATCTGCTGATGACAGAAAAAAGGCAAAGCAATATAGACCAACTATCTCTAGTTTCTATCAATTCCTAAATGTTACCTGGCTGGCATTAGGAGGTTAGTTCTTCGTTAATAGGTCTCCCGAACCTTTCCCATTTTTTTCATTTTTTAGTATTTTTCAGTATTAACTGAGAACCGTCTCCTGATTTACATTGTCTCCATCATATAAACAGCCATTTAGTTTCTAAAGTCTGGGATTTCATCCTTTCCCAAATTGATTCTGTATTCAAGAACAGCTCTAAGTACAAAACAGCATAGAAATCCAATTCCATGAAAAAAAAAAAATGATACGAAATAAGAAAATGAACCCAAATTTTCCTTAGTAGTTATACAATATAGCTTGAAATTCATCTCTGAAATTTCCTCTTGGACTGGACACCAAAAGAATTAAAATTACCAGTATACCAGGAATGGAATAGCTATTGAGTACTCAGAAAAATGAAGCTTAAGTGATTTGGTATTTTTGACCCAATCAACTATTAGAAAAAAAAAAAGACTAGTTTAAACACAACCCTCACTGGACCATGCCTCACCATGGGAAAACTGATCGTGGCCACTTAGATTTGTCAAGGATCATTTCAGTGTTTAGTAAAAGAAAATTTTAATATTCCTCTAATATTGAACTAGAGCAATACTGTGTCTGAGAGCTCATGCACTCAGGTTTTCAGTTCAGTCTGATTTTGATGAGCACTGTCCCTTTTACTTTCTACAGATTATTTTCCTGTAAGTTTTTCCTGGTAAAGCTGCATTTTCATCTAATATTCTCTTTATGCAAATTAAGGTTCTTTACATATATAAAACTGGTTAAGAAATCAAAATGACATCCAATTGATATTTGCAGGCAATTTCATCTGCGTATTTTTCAGTTTCATAGAATTTAAATTTAGCAGTTTCTGACTTGGATTCAATTAGATTGGTACACTTAAGAGTTAAGCTGATTTTCTTTCATTAAAGTTTAGTTTCTGAGGTTTAATCAGTGAACATATAATTGCTTAAAGTATTCATTTTATAAGATTTTTCAATAAATTATCAAAGATGCTTAAAATCTAAAAACCAGTACTATTTTTATCCTTGTGGTCATAGATACACAGCACAATTTTTGCAGCTAGTCAGCTTGCTCTACTTTAATCTAATAAACCAGCTGGAAAAATGGTTCTGTTTTCTCTCTGCTGCATTTCTTTCTTTTTCTTCTTCTGTATGAATATGGCCCCTTGATACTTTATCATTTTGCCTCAACGGCCATAAGATTTTATTTCAAATCATTCTTTGATTCCTCAGGTAATAGTTAACATTGAGGTTTACTCTAAGCTAGACACAGTATTGAATTATTTCATTTAATCCTCAAATACCCCTTAGACGCACTTACCATCACTATCCTTATAAGATAAGAAAAGGAATGCACAAAGAAGTCAACATTAGGAAATAATACCTACTTTCCAAGTCCATCATAGTCTCCTTAAGTGAAAAAGTATATATGTAAAGTATGGAGCTGTACAAGGTCTTCCATGTTCTTATTAAATGCAATGAGATATGTGAAGCATGCAGCATAATGCCTGGCATACTTTTTGCATTGTAAGCATTCAAAGAGAGTTTCCATTGTACTCTCAGTGTATGTTTCTCTGTTAGAGTAAATGGTTCACCCTTTTCAGGTATGTGTTTAGCTAAATGACCTTGAACAAAGTGCTTCACAGCTTGTAAATTGGAAGGCAGTATTCTTACCCAGGGAGTTCTTGTCTGGGGCCCTAGCTCTTACTCAGTACAGTGTTGTTGCTGTAGTTATTCAGTTGCTAAGTCATATCCAACTCTTTGCAACACCATGGACTACACAGCACACGAGGCTCCTCTGTCCTCCAGTATCTTCCAGGGTTTGCTTGAATTCATGTCCATTGAGTCATCAATGCTTTCTAACCACTTTTCATCCTCTGCTGTCCCCTTCTCCTTCTGCTTTCAATC
Organism: Madoqua kirkii; assembly: GCA_006408675.1. Taxonomy (NCBI): domain Eukaryota; kingdom Metazoa; phylum Chordata; class Mammalia; order Artiodactyla; family Bovidae; genus Madoqua; species Madoqua kirkii. The sequence continues at coordinate 5,271 of SJYC01141926.1, forward strand.
TTTCCCAGCATCAGGTCTTTTCCAATGAGTCAGCTCTTTGCATCAAGTGGTCAAAATACTGGAGTTTCAGCTTCCGTAACAGTCCTTCCAATGAATATTCAGGGCTGATTTCCTTTAGGACTGACTGGCTTGATCTGCTTGCAGTGTAAGGAACTCTCAAGAGTCTTCTCCAGCATCACAGTTTGAAAGCATCTATTTTTCAGGGCTCAGCTTTCTTTATGATCCAACTCTCACATCTGTACATGACTACTGGAAAAACCATAGTTTTGAATATATATGTACCTTTGTTGGAAAGTGATGTCTCTGCTCTTTAATACGCTGTCTAGGTTTGTCATAGCTTTCTTTCCAAGAAGCAAGTGTCTTTGAATTTTATGGCTACAGTCCCCATCTGCAGTGGGGACTGCAGGAAAATAAAATCCACCATTGCTTCCACTCTTTCCCCTTCTATTTGCCATGAAGTGATGGAACCAAATGCCATGATCCTAATTTCTAGAATGTTGAGTTTCAAGCCAGCTTTTTCACTCTCCTCTTTAATCCTCATTCAGAGGCTCTTTAGTTCCTCTTCACTTTCTGCCATTAGAGTGATATCATATGCATAGCTGAGGCTGTTGATATTTCTCCTGGCAATCTTGATTCCAGCTTGTGATTCATGTAGCCTGGCATTTCTCATGATGTACTCTGCATATAAGTTAAATAAGTAGGGTGATAATATATAGCCTTTCATACTCCTTTCCCAGTTTTGAACCAATCAGTTGTTACATGTAAGGTTCTAACTGCTACTCCTTGACCCATAAACAGCTTTCTCAGGAGACAGGAAAGATGGTCTGGTAGTCCCATCTCTTTAAGAATTTTCCACAGTTTGTTTTGATCCATACAGTCAAAGTCTTTAGTGTATTCAATGAAACAGAAGTAGATGTTTTTCTGATATTCCCTTGCTTTGTCCATGATCCAACAAATGTTGACAATTTGATCTCTGAACTGCTACTCCTTGACCCATAAACAGCTTTCTCAGGAGACAGGAAAGATGGTCTGGTAGTCCCATCTCTTTAAGAATTTTCCACAGTTTGTTTTGATCCATACAGTCAAAGTCTTTAGTGTATTCAATGAAACAGAAGTAGATGTTTTTCTGATATTCCCTTGCTTTGTCCATGATCCAACAAATGTTGACAATTTGATCTCTGGTCCCTCTGCCTCTTCAGTACTATACATTTCTGGATAAACAATACAGCACTGATTAGTCCATCAAATCAACATATATTCCACCTTATTACACTCTTGTGGTACATAATGGATACCTCTGTTCCCACACTGATTTGAGAATATCAGCCATAGTCAAATCTAGATGACAATGTCAAGGTGTAAATAAGAAAGGAAGATATAAAATGTAAAAAGTACACACAGTAAAGGGTGTAGGACTACAGTGGACACTCTCATAAAAACTGTTAATCTATACTCAAGACTGGGTAGTCATGACCTATCTCTTGGTGGAAAGAGAAAGTACAAAAACATCTAAAACCCAAAATGTAAGAGGGATGATGAAGCATCTTGTTCATAACCTTCATCTTGGTGATGCTTTTAAGTCAACAAGGAAAATAGTATTGTTGACTATGTCAAAGCCTTTGAGTGTGTGGATCACAATAAACTGTGGAAAATTCTGAAAAACATGAGTTTGAGTGAAGTCTGGGAGTTGGTGATGGACAGGGAGGCCTGGCATGCTGCAGTTCATGAGGTCACAAACAGTCGGACACAACTGAGCAACTGAACTGAACTGAACTGAACTGTAGTTTAAGAAACTTTTAAAGATATAATCAGTCTTCTTAAATGCTACCAAACTGCTCTTTCTGCAACACAAATCTGATATTCTTCAGCCAAGAATATCTTTCGATGGCTACTCATCGCCCACAGGGTCACCATGATCTGGCCTAGTTTCTTTCCTTTCTCAACCTTGCACAGATCACTTGATATAGTGGAGAGTACTTAGGTTTTGAAACTAGAAAGATGCAGATTTGGATTTCTTACTCCACTACTCCAAATTGAGTGATCTAGGGGAATTTAACCTCTCTGACTCTTATAGCCTTCTCTATGACTTGAGGATAACTACAAACACCTTTGTGGTTGTATTATTTGGATTAAATATGACATTGGGGCTTCTCCAGTGGCTCAGCAGGTAAAGAATCTGCCTGCAATGCAGGTAACACAGGAGACTTGGGTTCAATCCCTGAGCTGGAAAGATTCCCTGGAGGAGGAAATGACAACCCACTCCAGTATTCTTGCCTGAAAAATCCATCAACAAAAGAGCCTGGCAGACTATAGTCCATAAGGTTGCAAAGAGTCAGATAGAACTGAACAGATTAGAGACAGTGTGATATTATTTGGATTAAATAATATAACATAATTCCCAGCATGCCCTAGGAATTTTAGAAATTCAATTTGTTTTAATCCCATTATAGTTTATTTGTATATGTTTTCTATAATCATATCAATACATGGAAAAATTTCCAAGTTTCTTCATTTCTTTATGACTCATTTTATTCATCTTTAAAATGGTCACCCAGAAGAGTTTTAATGAGGAATGGAGTAAATAACAAAAGCAAGGTGTGTAGAAATTACTCAACAAATGTTAATTATATTGTTACTGCTACTGCTGTTAGTCCATGAACTCCTTGCACACAGAGACCATGTCTACTTTTTTTTCTATCCCAGCCCTAGGAATTTTAGAAATTCAATTTGTTTTAATCCCATTATAGTTTATTTGTATATGTTTTCTATAATCATATCAATACATGGAAAAATTTCCAAGTTTCTTCATTTCTTTATGACTCATTTTATTCATCTTTAAAATGGTCACCCAGAAGAGTTTTAATGAGGAATGGAGTAAATAACAAAAGCAAGGTGTGTAGAAATTACTCAACAAATGTTAATTATATTGTTACTGCTACTGCTGTTAGTCCATGAACTCCTTGCACACAGAGACCATGTCTTACTTTTTTTTCTATCCCCAGTGTCTTACTTAGCATTTACTTATACAGTGGATCCTCGACACACTTCTAAAATATGAACGAAAGAGTTTTATCTGCTCTGCTCTTGAGGCAGGATTTCTTGAGACCCACCAACACTACTGGATTCAAAAACAGTTCCAAATCTCCTGTTCTTAGTCCTACTAGAGATTTCAGAACCTAACTTTATTACAGTTACCATAGAAGAGAACCCCTAAACCTCACTACTTCAGCAGAAAAAGTTTCTCTCTCATGGTACAGCCTAAAGCATATTGGATTCCCAAAGTTTGTGATGGAGATAAAATAGGTAAGTTCCCATAGAGTAGCATTACTGTGTATATTTATTCATATGTGTGACTTCCTTAACTATTGATACCCCTTTGTCTGTAATCATTAATGCAGTGTTTTGTCTTTCATAAGAATTCAGAAGATATTTATTATTTACTAATCAAACTACACAATAAAGTTAAGCTGCTATCCAAATATTATAGGGCAAAAAATATCTTATCAAAGAAAAGTTTAATATAAAAGCCTGTATTTACTGATATTGTCTAAGTTAACTTTGCAAGAATATTAATTAAATCATATTCACATTGAAAGCTCTTTTTGTACCAATTTAACACACTTTTATGTTAATAAGTGTTTTCAGCTAGCTTAGTATGTGTATGACAGAGGTGATAAGTATTCTTTTGTATACCACTTCAGTTCAGTTCATTTGCTCAGTCATGTTTGACTCTTTGCAACCCCATGAACAGCAGCACACCAGGCTTTCCTATCCATCACCAACTCCCAGAGTTTGCCAAAAATAAAAAAATGTTCATCAAGTCAATGATGCCATCCAACCATCTCATCCTCTGTCATCCTCTTCTCCTCTCACCTTCAATCTTTCCCAGTATCAGGGTTTTTTCCAGTGAATCAGTTCTTCACATCAGGTGGCCAAAGTATTGGAGCTTCAGCTTCAGCATCTGTCCTTCTAATGAGTATTCAGGACTGATTTCCTTTACGGTTGACTGGTTTGATCTCCTTGAAGTCCAGGGGACTCTCAAGAGTCCTATCCAACACCACAGTTCAAAAGCATCAAGTCTTCAATGCTCAGCTTTCTTATAGTCCAACTCTCACATCCATACATGACTACTGGAAAAACCATAGCTTCTGCTAGGCAGACCTTTGTCAGTAATGTCTCTGCTTCTTAATATACTATCTAGGTTTGTCATAGCTTTTCTTACAAGGAGCAAGCATCTTCTAATTTCATGGCTGCAGTCACCATTTGCAATGATTTTGGAGCCCAAGAAAATAAAGTCTGTCACCGTTTCCATTGTTTCCCCATCTATTTGCAATGAAGCAGTGGGACCAGATGCCATGATCTTTGTGTTTTGTTTTTTTTTTAAGCCAACTTTTTTACTCTTCTGCACACGGGAGTCTGAATATTCCTGAATTCCATGTAGAGAGTGTTAGAGTATGATAAATACTGAATATTTTCTCTTCATAGCCACTAAATGCTTTGCTGCTATTGACTCATTTAATCCTCTCAACAAACCCCATGAGAGAAGTCCTATATTATTCACTTTTACAGATAAAAGAACTGAGACACAGAGAAGATTCAAAACTTGCTCAAGGACTCACAGCTGGGGAATAACACAGCCAGAATATAACTTCAGGCAACCTAACCAATATTCTGTGTTCTTTACCACCTCCTTTGTGTTCCTGTAATAGAGCACAGAAAAAAAAAATCTTTACAAAGTAGGACGGACTGTGTAGAATACCACACAAGCAAATTGTCATTCTAAACAATATGTTTTTATATTGTCTTTTTTTTTTTAATTTAAAAAAGCTTAAGCTTTAGTATAGCCTAAATTGACAGCACTTAAGTTATGAATTATCCTGGGAGCTGCTTTCTTGATGCCAAAAGGCATTTGATTTGATGTGGCAAAATAATGCAATCCAGTTTGAAGGGTAAAATTTGAGCTGAACTCAAGATTTGCTTTTTAAAAAACAATCTGTAATCTTCAGTTACCAATGGCTGATTTCCAGATTCTATTTTGAAAGTGATAATTAGGCCTGGAAATTTTCGCTAACTTTGTTATGTAAATCACACCTTTGGGGAAAAAAATGGACAAAATAACACAATAGCAATAGAAAACCATTTTACCCTGAATGATATTTTTTCACCTATTCAGTTAGATGATATACGAGTGAGGCTTTTTTGCCATACTCAAAGACTCCTCAAGTATTTAAAAATTCAGCCTCCAATTTAAAAAAGAATGTTCCTTGTTTTTGTTTATTCCAACCCCAGATATATCTTGAGTTCCTCAGATTCTGGTTTCCCACCCCTTGACTGGTTGGAAGCTCATTATAAAATCTTGTACCACCAGAATCTTAAATAACTTTTCTCTTTTTCATCACATCCTAGTCCCACCCTACCTCCCATCTTGGACAGCTTTTCTCTGGAAAGAAATATAAATTAATCTCTGAATCATGTTTTTAAATTCCTATTTCTATACTTCCTAAAAACTTAGAGACTGGCCTAATTATACAACTCAAGAGGACTTTTCTTAGTTGAGGTAATCCCCAAATAAAACTCTATACCCTCTCTTGCACAATCAATTGAAGATAACTTCTCTGGGTTAGACAAAAAAAGAACTATATCAGCTCTGTGCCACTTCACAGTGGAAGGCAAAATGAAAATGGTCCCAGTATTTAGCACTGGACACCCTATTCTGGCTCCATGAAAAGCAATGTCTGGTTTTGATGGGAAAGTTCAATTCCAATGATAGATTCAAGACATGTGCAAAACTAAATATATCTCTAAATACAGCACAGCTTGAAAAACAGATCAGATCTTGTTTCAAAACACTATGTTGTTAACCCTTTTCAAGATTCAGAATTCCTTGATATCATTATCCTCATCATTAAAGAGAAAAAGTATCACAGAAAATCACTTTGTATGCAAATATTTTCTTGTATCTCAAAATATGACATTCCATGGTGGCCACATTCTACCTTAAATTACTTACCAAATGGCTTCCAATGGCTTTCCGATTGCTAAACGCAAGAACAAAAGCAAAATGGATATAATTCTCCTATTCATAAGTCGAGGTCAGACTAGAGAGGCTGAGTCATCATAGAGTCGTTACAGCAAGTCACAGCCTTTTCTCCCATCATTCTGTTCATTTGTTATCACGAGCTATACAATTGCTGTTTTTCTTTCTTTCTTCATTCAGGCAGAAACATAAGGTCTAAACCAGAGAGAATGGAGTTCTTAATGGCTCTTTTCTCTCATTTCCCTACTTGACAGGCTAGTTAGTTGGCTTATGCAGCCAGTGGGACACAAATGCCTTTGTCATTCGCCTCCTCATGCCTTCCTGCTTTACTCTCTTGTCAGTGTGCTTTTGTCTCGTTTTCTGAGAGAGTTGGTTTCCAGAGCACATATGCTGTCTTTGTTGCAAGATATGACATTTACCATAGTTCAGTTTAATACATATTTTAGTAATTTACCCACTTTAAGGAAGTCACTTTCCCTTTACAGGCAGACCTCAGATATATTGCAGGTTCAGTTCCAGCCCACCACAATAAAATAAATATCACAAAAAGTGAGGTACACAATTTTTTTTGTTTCCCAGTGCTTACAGAAGTTGTACATTATACTACAGTTTATTGTGTGCATTGTCTTAAAAAATTAATGTGCATACTTTAATTACAAAATATTACTAAAAAGTGCTAATCATCATGTCATATCATCTTATGGTATGACAAGTATTTTATTGCTAAAAAGTGCTAATCATCTTCAAGGAGTCATATTTTTGGGCAATAGTAACATCAGAGATCACTGATCATGGGTCACCATAACAAATAGAAAAGAATGCAAAGTTTGAAACACTGGGAGAACTGCTAAAATGTGACACAAAGTGAGCGAGTGAGCAAACGCCCCTGGAAAAATGGTGCTGAAAGACTTGTGACACTAAGGGTAGTCATCAGATCCATTAAACGTGTAACTTACCTTCACTGATTAAGGTCCTTTAACCCCTGCTACAAAAAAAAGGTGCATGTTCTCCAAGCATCAAGCCTAATCAACAGATTATTTGCCCCAATTCTTTTTTAAGAACTTGAAGCCAGTGATATCCAGTTCAAGATCCAGACTGTTAAAACTGGTTAGGACCATGGACCCTTCAACTGGGCATGAATGAGTTTCCTCTTGGTGACCTTTTGATGTCAGAGGGCCAAAAACTCCACCCTTAGAAAAAGTACTAAGACTGCCATCTTTTGAATGTGCGTCACATAAAATTTAGAGGCACCTGCCCAGAACAAAGATTATCTCATCCTTTTCCTATTTTCAGTCATCTTTCCCCACACTCCCCACACCTCAGCTTTATCCCATAAATATCCCTTCAGCTTTGAAGAGGCAGATTTGAGATTTGTCCTCCCATCTCCTGGCTTGGCCGCCTCATGAATAAACTCTCTGCTCTTTCTGTTGCCAACCTCAGCATCTCAGCATTTGCAATGCATTAGACAATTGAGCCTGGTTTAATAATACTTGCTCGACACTGGGTTGCCACAAACCTTCAATTTGTGTGTGGAGGGGGGGAAACAACAGCATCTGTAAAGCACAGTAAATCAAAGCAAAGTATATCTGGATTCATATTCTTCCCAGTGATTGAAGATTCTATACATTAAGGGGACTTTTGTTTTTCAAGCTCTAAATGCTATTGTATCTAGTTTTTTGTAAACATACTGACTAAACAAAATCTTCCCTGATTTCATAATATTTCCCTTTTATTTATTAATAATATCTTTTCTATTTTTTCTTACTCTCAACTTGCATATCAGAGGTTCGCAAATCTGTTGCATATCAGAAATGCCTGGGGAAACCCTAACCCTGTGAATCCTGAATCAAACCTGAAACACCCAAGAAACTCTGTTTTTATTTATTTATTTATTTATTTATTAGGCTTTATTTATTTTTTAATTTAAATTTATTTATTTTAATTGGAGACTAATTACTTTACAATATTGTATTGGTTTTGCCATACATCAACATGAATCCACCACAGGTGTACACGTGTTCCCCATCCTGAACCCCCCTCCCTTCTCCTTTCCCGTACCATCCCTCTGGGTCATCCCAGTGCACCAGCCCCAAGCATCCTGTATCCTGCATCGAACCTGGACTGGTGATTCATTTCTTATATGATATTACACATGTTTCAATGCCATTCTCCCAAATTATCCCACCCTCTCCCTCTCCCACAGAGTCCAAAAGACTGTTCTATACATCTGTGTCTCTTTTGCTGTCTCACATACAGGGTTATCATTACCATCTTTCAAAATTCCATATATATGCTTTAGTATACTATATTGGTGTTTTTCTTCCTGGCTTACTCCACTCTGTATAATAGGCTCCAGTTTCATCCACCTCATTAGAACTGATTCAAATGTGTTCTTTTTAATGGCTGAGTAATACTCCATTGTGTATCCGTACCACAGCCTTCTTATCCATTCATCTGCTGATGGACAGCTCCTGCACCAAAAGAGAAAGAGAGTGAAATGGAAGAGATGGAAAAGAAACTTTTTTTTTTAAGTTCCTGCAATTTTATAAATTCTTATTCCACTCCCACCCACCAAAAAAACAGAGACTTTTTGCATTGCATAGTTGGTATGAAACAGATTAAAAGGGCCGAAGTATCTATAAGAGTATGGCCTGGGACTATACGTTTTTTACATTCTCCAGTGATCCTGAGGTAGACACCACTGACAGTAACTGAGAACCTTTGTTAGCACCTTGTGGCAGTAGTGGGGGATGTTAAAGTGGAGACAGGGAATATAGAGAAGACTGATGTGGCTGGAGCACACGGTAGGGACTAAAGGGTAGATTTGGGTAAAGAAATAAGAACTCTTAAGTGCTAAATTAAGGAATTTGCATGTTTTCCAATGAGCCAGCTCTTCGCATCAGGTGGCCAAAGTACTGGAGCTTCAGCTGCAGCATCAGTCCTTCCAGTGAATATTCAGGGTTGGAATATGTCTGAGACAGCAAAGAAATACTATCAGGTATTAGAGTGGAGATGAAGGACCAAATGCTGGAAGGGAATGAGATGACTCAAGCCTTTAGCTGGATTACAGGAAGACTTGTGACCCCATTAACTAGAAAAGGAGGTCGAGATTTTGAGGGAAAGATGTTGAGTGTAGTGGTGTATTTTTTACTTGAATATCAAATTCAAGCTGATCTTGAAAAGATACTCCATAGCCAGCTGGAAATTAAGATCTGGAATTCAGGAGAGAAGTCATAACTGAAGAGATGGGTTTAGGGTCATCCAGAATTGTACTACTGAAATTTGTACACAAGACATCTCAAGAGAATTTGGATATTTTGAGAGTGAGGGCATTGGGGTCAACTGGGTCCTTAAATTTGAGAGTAGGCTCACTGTATCTTCTGTCCTTCCATTGAATTTATGAGCTCAGTGAAAAGGAAATTGTGAGGAATGTGAGAAGGTGTAAAACAAGAAAAGGTAAAAGATTTATTTGGCAATATCAAGTGTCTGTCCATCAGACTATGCCAGTTGCTTTAACAAACAGCCCTCAAATCTTAGTGGCTTAACACAATAACATTTTACATATTTCTCACTTATGTCACAGTCTAATGAGGGTTAGTGGAGTTTAGAGAGAGCAAAATGTTAGGGTAAGGGGCTTGACTCTGTTCCATGGGAGACCCCACTGTTCAGCTTTGGTGTCAAGACAACCCTGGCTTCCTCCAAGAGGAGGATGAGGAAAGAGGAATTGTAGAGGATTTATAAGACATTTAGAGGTCAGACCCAGAAGAAGTATATACTCTGGAGAAGGAAATGGAAACCCACTCCAGTATTCTTGCCTGGAGAATCCCATGAACAGAGGAGCACAGTGGACTATAGTCCAAAGGGTCGCAAAGAGTCAGATACAACTGAACAACTAACACACACAAACACCCACACTCCACTGGTCAGTACGGTGCTTAGACTAACTGCAGGAAATTCTGGGAAATACATTTTGCTGCATGCCAGTAGGAAAATAAAACAGATTTGGTGAAGGCATGAAAATGTCTCTGCCACATTCTTGGCCAAGAAGGTCACCTCATACTTATTTTACCTCCTCTTTCAGTACACAGAACAAAATCACTGCCTCCTGTGAGAGACAGCCCCAGTTCCCATTCAATCACTGCATCTAGCCCAAACACAAGGATCTCTGAGTAATGATCAGGCTGTCCATCTGGTTCAAATGGGATTTCTCAAGTTCTTATAAACTACGAACTAAAAAAGGCACAAATCATCTGCCTCTCAGCACACATACTCCCAAAATTCAGTGGCGGGATGGGCACATAATTACCACTAAAACACTCCCATTTAGGAAGAGGAAACAGACACGAGTTAAAGCAATCCGAAAACCTGGCTGGGCAGATCTCTGAGAGCCTACTACCCTGAAGTGGGGTGGGCAGTGGGGAACATGTTCTTAGACAGGCCCTGATTCTACTTTTGGGGAGAATCCCTTCGACTGTCCTATCCATGGCCACTGTCTCTACCATCTGGGAGATACTTCACTATCCAACATCTCCTCTGGCCATGTCTGAAATGAGTACCTTGGAATAGTCCCTTCTTGCAAATTGCATGCTTTTAACCAGCTGCTTCCTGTTAGAGCAACTTGGGAACCCAAGAGTTGTCTTACTGTTTATACAATCGATACTTGTTTTAAACCTAAGCTTGCAGTTTGCAGTTTGTTTGGTAATATATTTCCCTCAAAAGCATAGCATGTTTCTGTTCTACTTTATTCGTGTTCATCAGTTAGCTAAGGAAACGCCCCTCAAATTTTTTCTAGACATAATTCTCAAGTATACTTTATTTCTTCTTTTCCTCACTCTGCACCTTGCAGACTCATTTTAATGACAGTCAGGGCCATCAAGCGTAGTTGGAAAGTCACACCCTTAATTTGGTCTTTACCAAGTGCTTGACTATAATTATTTTTAATTTTTTTTTTCAATCTTATGTTCTGCTGATTAGGGCTTTTAGTAATGGTCATCTTTGTCAACTCTTCAAGGCCCCAAATTTCTAGGCTCTATTATTTTAATTTCTTCTTGCTAAGTGGCCAGTTCTTTCCTGACCTTATTTATCTTTTGAAATATTTTTCAGAAATTAGTCAACAGATGTCAATATATACTGACAATTTAATTCTCCAACTATTTCCTCTAGAGCTATTTGTTCAATAGAGACATCATCTGCCTCCAAAACATAAGTAATGACAGTTTTATAAAGCCATTTGCTACGATGTGACATGGGTTGTTTGTTTTTTCAGCCTTTAATATCGGTTTCTTTGCTACCTACTCCCCTTGCTAAGCCAATGCCACATAGTTTAGGTTTTTATTATACAGCACCAGTCTTGGTATTAATTTTTGTACTAGTCAAGATATCCTTGCTGTTTACATCTTAGTGAGTAAAGTAAAAAAATTTTTGAGTTCATGTCATAGTCATAGCATCTGAGGGACAAAGAAGGGGTTTAAATACTCCAACTAGAACATAATGACTTTTGTTATGGGCTTAATTGTGTCCCCCTCACCAAAATTCATTTACATACTAACTTCCTGTAACCTCAGAATGTGATTATATATGGAGATGGAGTCTTTACAGTGTAATTAAGCTAAAATGAGATTATTAGGGTGGGCACAATTAAATGTCTATATTCTTATTAGTGGAGGAAATTTAGACATAATACATGCAAACAGAAAATGGCATGAAGGCACAGGGAGAAGATGACGATCTGCAAGCCAAGGGGAGAGGCCTAGAACAGACTCTTATCTTAAGGACCTCAGAAGGAACCAACTCTGTAGACACCTTAATCTCGGACTCCTGACCTCCAGAAGTATGGAAAATCTAAAACCTGTTGTTTTAAACCATCCAGTCCATAGTACTTTGTTATGGCCATCCTAGCAAACTAATAGGCCAGGTGTCATCCAGCCAGTGGGGAAAGAGAGAACATGAGAATCTTGCAGGAGATCTCGGGATCATTTCTGGAAACTGCAGGGGCTGTGCCTTTGGATCATGTCCACCCCCATAACATAAGCTAGAACTAAGGCTCATAGATGTACCTTACTGTAGGAGAGATATGGAAATGTTTAGCTGTTTGCCAGGGATAAAAAGGAAATGGGTTTGGTAAGCCCATGTAAGCATCTCTGCTAGAGTGGCCTAGCTCAGGTTGGGTAGTGTGAATCTGAGGTGGGAATGATTCTCTACTCAGAGCAGGAATTAGTGTAATTTCAGCAAAGAACTGGGGAAGGAAGCAGAGGAAAGGGATTTTTTTTCTCTTCGTTTATGTATCACTCTGTTGTTGACTTTTCTCAGTTTTTGTATAATTCATTTGGTCCTCAAAATAGCCCATTTAAGTATCCACTGAACAAATATTTGTTGAATTCATTATACGTAATAAGACAGAAGAGACTCTCACTTAAGAAATTCCCAGACCATTAGATGTATGGATGGATAGGTAGATACATAGTTGTAGGGGTATTATTGTCCTTGTTTATTTACAAGTAAATACAGTCACAGAGAGATTGACTTGAATAAGTCATATAGTTAATGACTAACAGTATCTTTTGAAAAATATGAATATATACAGTGTTTGTCAGGCATGTAATAAATACTAGTCATCTCGTTCCACCTTTTGCTTTTGCATCCAGTGTGGTTTTCACAGATTACACAGGGTAATCAAGTATATTAAAATTGCCAGTGAGAGGTGCATTGTAAGAAGCACGACTATGTTAAGTGCTTCTAACTATGTGTGTATCACTTGCTCTGTGACACCACCGTCAAGTGCAAGCTCCTGACCACGTGTTCAGACATGCCTGCCGCACACTTGCCCTTCCCACCTGAGCTGCCCAGTAGAAAGGACTCTGCTGTTCCCATCCTTCATTCCACACAACATGCTATGAAAAAACCCATTCTCTTGTGTTTGCTTATGCTCTTTTTTTGCCTATCATCTTTACCTGTCTAAATCTTACCCATTCCTCAAGTTTCTTAGGTGGCCTCCACACAACTCACAAGTTTTCCTGTGTATTTCAGCTGACCTCAAGCCTCTATTATCTATCTGAAATCACTACTCACAGCATTGCTTTGGCATACCATCCTTAGACTTCCCTTATAAAACACATTTAATGCTCAATAGACTTAGATTAAAGCATATTTTTATATTTCTAAACTTCTGGGGCTTTCAAATTTTATTTTGTGCTTAAGGTTTGTCTGGATTGTGTGCTCGCTTACTTCTTTAAGTGTCATAAGTTGGAAGATCTTTTTTGGTGTGGTGTCTAGGTACGGAGGGCTTTACAGATGGCTCAGTGGTAAAGAATTCACCTGCCAAACAGAGACACGGACTCAATCCCTGGGTCAGAAAGATTCCCTGGAGGAGGAAATGGCAACCCACTCCAGTATCCTTGCCTGGGAAACCCCATGGACAGAGAGGAGAGCAGCAGGCTACAGTCCATGCGGTTACAAAGAGCCACACGTGACTTAGAGCCTGAGCACACACGCACTAGAGCCTTCACTAATCAGAAAGTGAAATAGATCGCCTGCGTGGCCTTTCAGGGGGTTGTTGTTGTTGTTGTTGTTGTTGTTGTTGTTGGATTTTGCACTTAAAAAAAGAAACTTACAGCATCTTCCTCCCACTGTCAGGGTAGCAGGGCTGCCTTGGGCTCATAGATTAGATCTGCCTGGAAGAAGCCCTGTGACTATAGATAATCTCAGTTTTCCTCATTTCTTTCCCAAGAAAACTGTCTGTCCTTTCCTGCACCCCCAGTTATCCAAACTTAATCAGATAAACACATTTTCAGTAAGATACAAATGCTAAATATGGCGATAGTTTCATGGCTGCAATTTCATGACATTTAAGATGATTTGTGCAAACTGTAGTCGGTGAGACACCCCTGGAAGTAGCAGGGTGGGTTGTGAAGAACGTTAGATGTCCCTCAAATGACAAAACCATATGCTATACCATGAGCAAAATTCTGGTTCTATAAAATATCATCAATGGAAGAGGGAAAAATTGATTTGATTAGTAAAGAAGCATAGATCACTTAATGTAGAAGTCTTGTATCCCTAGTATAGCTTTATGGTTATAGAGCATGATTATAGAGAAGCTGGCCAGCTACTTATACAAAAAGTTTGTTGTTGCAGGAGCAACAACAAAATAATTGCTCTTGGATTTAGCATTTAACAAGAGAGATGACAACAAACAATGCTTTAGAAGAAGACTTTCTGTTTAACAGTAAGTTAACCTGGTAAAGCATATAATGAATAGATTCAAGCATCTGCCTTCTCTGCAAGTTTGCTTGCTGGTAGGACCATAAACATTATGGTCCAAGTCCTAAATGTAGTCCAGGCAGGCTCTGGCCACCTCTGAGAAACAGCTGGGAACAGGCAGGTGGTATTTTTAGGTTATGAGCTTCAAGTACCTGGAGACCATGTCTTGTTGATTCTCTTGGCTCACCATTGCACAGTAGTACCACATGCATTATTGCCACTCAAATATCCTTTAAAACCGATATCAGAAATCTGTCTGTCTTTGTTTATTCATTTCAAGAACAGAAGAGGAAACTTCACCTATACTCAAATGTTCCCATACCGCTTAAGGCCCAAACACTGAGAAATCTTCCCCTACTCTATCATAAAATATTTCCTATGCCAATTATGGAAGATCAATCATTCAAATAACTCATACTGAGATGGACAAAGTATCTGGAGAATAGTAAAAAAAAATCAACCATGGATGTGAACACAGAGATATAATAATTTCAATAATTCCTTATTCCTGAAAATAAAAGAAATCATTCATTCCTCCCTTTTAACTACATAGATATAAATGAGCTTCTCCAGTGGCTCAGTGGTAAAGAATCTGCCTGCAATGCAGAAGTCATAGGAAATGCAGGTTCAATTCCTGGGTCAGGAAGATCCCCTGGAGGAGGGCATGGCAACCCACTCCAGTATTCTTGCCTGGGGAATCCCATGGACAGAGGAGCCTGATGGGCTACAGTCCATAGGGTCACAAAAAGTCGGACACTACTTAAGCAAGTTAGCATGCATGCATTCACATAGATATAGACGCATTTAAATAGAAGAGACAGGTTGAGCATCATAGCTACCAAATTTCCCCTTATGAAAAGTGAAAAAAGTGTTAGTTGCTCAGTAGTGTCCGACCCTTTGTCACCCCAAGGACTGTAGCTGCCAAGCTCCTCCAGGAATTCTCCAGGCAAGAATACTGGAGTGGATAGCCATTCTCTTCTCCAAGGGATCTTCTCGGCCCAGGAATCAAACTGAGATCTCCCACACGGCAGGTGAGATCAATGCAAAGAAAGAAGAAAAAGACAAAAACTAGTAGCATTCTTTCATAATAATTCACTATAAATGTGTAGTAAATCAAGCTTCACAAAATTTTATTTTATTTTTTAAATAAAAATAATTTAAGGTCTTCACTGTCGGACACGACTGAGCAACTGCACTGAACTGAACTATAAGACAGAAAAATGAAAAAATATAGAGTAAGCCTATTTATTTTTTTATGGAACATACCTTCCCATTTAGAACTCTTTCAAAGCACATCAAAGGATAAATTGTTAATTGCAGAACTAAGACTAAAATGACATACTGATTACCTGCAAATGTTCCCAGCTCTATTTTCCTCTATCACACAAAAATGAAGTAAATTTTTATTATTCTTTTTGTTTCCCATTTGAACAACTTTTCCACCAGCTACTTAATATTAACATGTTTGTGAATCTTACAAACAAAACCCTGTAGTCTGCTTTTATTTTTAAAAAAAAGTCTGTTTAATAGCCTTTTTGTGATTAGAAATCTTTTCATCATCTTTACTACATTACAGGGGAAAAAAAGCAATTTCAAATCTTATTATAAATGACAAAAGGTATT
This sequence comes from Madoqua kirkii, assembly GCA_006408675.1. Taxonomy (NCBI): domain Eukaryota; kingdom Metazoa; phylum Chordata; class Mammalia; order Artiodactyla; family Bovidae; genus Madoqua; species Madoqua kirkii. The sequence goes on from SJYC01141926.1 coordinate 21,190, forward strand.
TTAAAAAGAAAAAAACTAATTTCAATGATACTTTTTCAGCTCATTGCAACAGAATCACTCTGATAAACCAAATGACAGTGTTTTTGTACAAATTCTCCTTAATACTTTCATCTGTTCTGTGTCTAACCTCTTCAGCTTCAAAAATACTAAAGGAACATGCAAAATAGCAAAGAAGCACATCTTTATATACACCTTTTTGTGAAGAAGAATAAAGTTCTGTGGTTACATCTCTGAATGAGAATTAGTCAGGTTTGTCTTCCTTGCATTTCTCAATCTGACCTGGAATATGGATTCACAAATAGAAGAGGTGAAAATAGGTAGAGGACTATCATATGTCCACCTACCTTCATTTATGGCTGAGTCAATAGAATCTGTTTATGGCCTGCACATATATGTGAGAACAGGAAAAAGGAGGAAAAGCGAAGAAAGGACCTCTTCAACCCTGGCTATTTGAACACTAAAAGATACTATGCACTCACTTCCAATAACTCATTGAATGTTATTGCAGATCTCTCAGCAAATGAAAACATTAAGCCTGAAAGAGTGGCTTTTCTAGTGCTTCAAACAACCCACATCCTCATAAAGAAAATAAATTATCATTTATTTTTAAAAAATGTCTTATGTGCTTATAACCAAAACACTCCTCTAAACAATATCATGTGGTGGAAATGAAAGGAACAAAGGATGTTTTAGTAACTGGGTCTTGTTGTGTTAAACAAATGCAGCATGAAGTTTACATATTTATGTGGGTGTAATGATGTAATCCAATCTCAGAAAGCTCATACATTTACAAGATGATGTTGGGATATATGCATTCCTGAGCACTGAGATAAACAATATGCTTACATAAAACTACACACGTTGTTGATAAAATTATATATATTGCCATCTTTTTGGAAAAAAATGAAGACAAAGACAAGTCATTTGTATAAAATATTTTGATCAGTTCTTTGTTAGCTTAAAATTGAATTACTTAGTTTTCTCCTTCTAGTTAGAAATGATCCAGCAAATTTTCTCTAAGCATTTATAATTCAGACTGAATCTTGTTTTCATATTCTTACTTCTTTGATTTTACCCTAAAATTTCCTCTATATTTTGTCCTATTGTATATTATCCACCTTCAGTTCAGTTCAGTCACTCAGTCGTGTCCGACTCTTTGCAACCCCATGAATTGCAGCACGCCAGGCTTCCCTGTCCATCACCAACTCCCAGAGTTCACTCTGAGTCATGTCCATCGAGTCAGTGATGCCATCCAGCCATCTCATCCTCTGTCGTCCCCTTCTTCTCCTGCCCCCAATCCCTTCCAGCATCAGAGTCTTTTCCAATGAGTCAACTCTTCTCATGAGGTGGCCAAAGTACTGCAGTTTCAGCTTTAGCATCATTCCTTCCAAAGAAATCCCAGGGTTGATCTCCTTAGATCCTCTTTAAAGAATGGGAGAAACACAGTCAATCACATCTCTTTCCTTGGTCCCCAGTAGCAGGGAGACTCAACTCCACCTTAATAGAGGGTCTATTCCCAAGATTTGCCTCTTAGCTGCCTTGGGAAAATTGTTTGGTCCCCACAGCAGCTGCACTGTTAGCTTTACAGCATCAAGGAAGAATTTGGGGAGTAATACATGTATGTACACATTTAAATCACCAGGTATAAGACCTGGCTTGAACTTATGGTAAGTTCTAAGTAAAAATGACAATTCTAGAACCAATATAGAAAAAGAAACCAAAATCTTAAGCTAGCCTCTGTAGTGTCTCTCAGTACATATACTCCTGTCATTTGGGGTAGGATAGTTCTTTCATACATATGACTGCCCGTGCAAGGCATTTAGCATCATCTCTGTTCCCTGCTCCAGTTGGTTGTAACAGTTCCACTGTCTCTTCTCATTTCTAAATGCTCCATGAAGAACTCCATGGAGCTCCTAGGTGAAATGTCAGGAACCGACAGCTAGAGACTGAGTAAGGAACGGAGTGTGGAAAGTTTGAAGTGTAAACAGGACCTTCTCAGAGCCTCTTGGGGAAAAAAAAAAAAAAAAAGAGCCTAAATAACTTCTCTTCACTCTTTGCCATTAGATCTTAAGAAAGAAGAGATCATCTGGGGTCCATGTCTGACCAATATCATCGCAGTCTACAATTCATCAAAGACCACAGATAGAATAAGAACAGGGTGAGTAAAGCAGATTTGTCACTCAGTTTAGAGACTGTCCAAAGAAATAGACATATACACCCCAACAACAACACAGTTGCTCACACAGGTTTGTTTTTTTTTTTTTAAAAAAAAAAACAGTTTTATTGCTATGTCATTCATATACTACACAATTCACTCCTATATAGTGTTCAGTTACAGTTTTCTTTTCAAAGTGGATTTTACTGCTGTCTGGAAAATAAAAGTGTTGGACTAGGTGGTCTCTAAGGGCACTTGCAGCTCAGGGATTCTCCAGCTTGCTGAGCTCTCCCACTTGCCCTTATGAGGGAATGGAGCATCACTGAAGCCATGATTGCCTGGCTCTGCAATCAGTGCTGACGGCAAAGACTCTTCACCTCTTCAACACCCTAGCATGGAACACTTGGGGAATGTGGTGTCCCTGAGCAACAATCATAGCACTGATAAATTGCACTGTCCTTCAGAGGGCTCAAAGCTAATGTTGTTATCTTACAAGAGTATTTATTTTCATATATGCATTTGGTCACCTCATGTGAAGAGTTGACTCATTGGAAAAGACTCTGATGCTGGAAGGGACTGGGGGCAGGAGGAGAAGGGGATGAGCGAGGATGAGATGGCTAGATGGTATCACAGATTCGATGGACGTGAGTCTGAGTGAACTCCGAGAGATGGTGATGAACAGGGAGGCCTGGGGTGCTGCGATTCATGGGGTCGCAAAGAGTCGGACACGACTGAGCCACTGAACTGATTAAGCAGATAGGGGTTAAGTATGATTATCTTCACTTCAGTGATAATGAAATTAAAAGGCACTGGTTTTGAGTGGCTTAGTCAAAGTCCCACCATTTGTCACTGGGTTAACTGCACTGAGATTTCCAGTGAGAGTGCTTTGCTTTTATATTTTAGAAGAATAAACTTTAATGGCAGTTTTCTACAAAGTTGAAAAGCAAAAGTTACAATAGAATATAGTTCCTTTGTAAAAGATTCTTGATGTGTTCTTTCTAACTTAATCTTTTGTTACTAACAATGAAGATTTAGCATTTATATAGCACTTAAAATCTGCAAAGCACTTTTCAAACGTTAACTAATTAAACATCACCTTGGAAATGAGAAAGAAAGTTCTTATATTAGACATATGCTTCCTTTAACATGTATATTAAATACTTTATTCTGAGTTTATCAGAATATTTGTGACACCAGTGAGGAAAATCTCATTTTAACTAATTAATTGTCTTCTTTACAAAATACAATAGAAAGTGTTATTGAAAGTATTCACTATATATTCAGAAATTTTCATTTAAATAGAATAATACATTGCTTGAGGCTCTTAATGTATATTTGGTGTGACATATTGTGATTTGAAAGCATAAGGTAATATGAATTGGACTGTTTTATATCAACCCTTGAGAGAGGGTAATAAAATCATCAAAATTGTTAATATTTATCAAACCTCCTCTGTGCCAGACACAGTTCTTAATGGTTTACATTTATCAGCTTATATAATCTTGCTAACAGCCCTATAGTGAAGTATACAATAATCCCCATTTCACAGATGAGGAGACTGAGAAAAGATTTGCTCTAATGTGAACAAGGTTAGATAGCTGGGCAGCCTGGCTCCAGAGTCTATGCTCTAAAATATACTATTGAAGTCACAACTGAGAGTAAGTTTTTTTAAAAGATTGTAAGTTAAAGGCCCATGGACAGTTATTAGGATACAATCTGTCTAGGCTGCCTAAGAAGTCTTAAACATATTTAATTATGAATATAGAAAATGAACTAAAATTCTGGCACCATTACAGATTTAGGGAAAACAATGATAGATTTCATATTTTCAATATGGGTTTTAATGCTTGATAATTATTTTAAATGCACATATATTAAAAATATTCTTTGCCACTAACCACCGTTAAATTTTTGAATTTTTAATTTGTCAATTTATCTGTTAATAACTTCTAAAACAACTGTTAAACTTAACACTGAGTGGGAAAAAAATGCCATATGTAAAATTTATTCTTTAGATATGTAAAGTACCCAAGGATGTGTGTGTGTGTGTGTGTGTGTGTGTGTGTGTGAGTTTGTGTCTATGTGTATAAGCTAAGAACAAGTGAAGCAAAGTCTTTTTACTAGAAAGGAAACAAAAATATTACTATTGGTCAACATATATTGTTTCAAATATTATGATAAATTCAGTGGATATTTGATAAGCATTTTCCATGCACATATTATCTATTAAGTCTTGTTATGAATCTTTGCAAGAAAAGAGAATATCATATAATTGAGTATATTATTATAAATATCTTGATAGAAACGTATTGTCCTATCTATTGAGTGGTGGTTTAATTGCTCAGTTGTATCCGACTCTTATGACCCCATGGACTGTAGCCCACCAGGCTCCTCTGTCCATGGGATTCTCCAGGCAAGAATATTGGAGTGGGCTGCCATTTCCTTCTCCACCATAATTGAGTATGTTAGTATAAACATCGTGACAGAAAAGAAAATGATAGTTTACTATGATTTAATGTGTCAAGATACATGACTTAACATCTAGGTTGAATTAAAGTATCATCCTATAATAATCTGTTTTATTTTACTGTGGATTAGATTTATATTTTAGTCCAAATAATGGTAGCTCATTCATTAAACACCGAAACACCTCAACGATGAATGTAAATTTTACTTCTGTCCCCAATATTACATACAATGGCTCCATTGTATCATCAGAATTTAAAAAGCCAACTTCGAGAAAGCTACAGAATTCTCACCTCCTTGTGGAACCAGCACAGAACAAATTCTCAAGGCTGTTTTCCAGTTTTCTTTCTTTTTTCACCACAACCCCTCAACCCTGCAACTAAAAGAGTAAAAGGCTCAGCACTAAGAAGCTATATATGGTCAAAGGCATTAGAAAATAACTCAGATTTTTAAAACACCTTAGTTATTACATCATTCATTGGAAGACATACACATTATACCCTTTTGTCACTTTTTTCCCTAGTGTTAACAATTCCATCCCTTCATCTGTACTCCTGGAAGTAAACCATATTCTCATGACAGTTAAAAGCAACAAAGTCAGTCATGGAGCTTACAAATCAACTATGTCAATGATATTTCAAAATTCTTATTAAATTAATTTCATCTTTATTAGCCCTCCACTTTGAACAACTCATTTTGTTTGCTTTGCCAGAAGACAACTGTTGTTGAAGGTAAATGTCAAGATAAGAAAAATAAAATTTAGTAATGGTTAGAGATCATATAGAAAATCACTACTACATTTTACACTTACCTTCAAAAGTGGAAAAGCTTTCTTTCACTTTCTCTTTGTTTCTGAACTACACTTTCAGGAGTGGGAAACCTTGTAACTGATATGTTTTATGTAAGGCTGGTGGTGATAACGCCACTCACTGGCTCTTGTAAATCTTAAGCAAAACTCTCTAATGCAAGATATGGAGCCTAACCATCAGACAAATCTTCCAATTTAGGAGTCAATCATTTTGATAAAAGCACCAAATTTGGTGATGTTAAAAGAAAGTTATAATAAAAGGGGGAAAATGTGACAAAACAGTAGGGCACACTATATTCTAACTTGTCTCACTGGGGAATTAAGGTGCTGTAATGTTTGATCACAATCTAGTTGCTAAGTGAAATGATTGTGTGACTAATGAGCATAACACAAGTATCACAAGGACCATCTAGTTAGTAAAGAGGTGTTTCATGTCTAAAAAGGACAGCATTCTATATTCATAGCACCATGGTAGGAAGAAGTACTTTTAATAATGTTTATTATTTTTTATTATGAAAGTAATATTTCCCTATGTATGTCTACATAGTTGAGAGTATACTACATATATAATTATACACATAGTATATGTATGTATGTATGTATTATGTATGTATATAGAGGTGCTTCCCAGGTGGTGCTAGGGGTAAAGTACCCGCCTGCCAATACAGGAGACTTGAGATGCAGGTTTGATCTCTGGGTCAGGAAGAGCCCCTGGGGGAGGAGATGGCAACCCACTCCAGTATTCTTGCCTGGGAAATCCCATGGATGGAGGAGCCTGGCGGTCTACAAACTATGGGGTCTCAAAGAGTCAGACATGGCTAAAGGGACTTAGCATGTACATGTATATAGAAATTTTTGTCTTGCTTTTTTGATCTTATATATTAAGTATTTTGAAAGTGTGATTAAGAGATCCTTATTCTGCTACTCACCTGAAGTCAAAAGGCAGGGGAAAAAAGTAGTGAGAAATGGACAACCAGCTGAATGTGTCACAGTGCTAAAGCAAAACTTTCATTTATTTAAAAAAATATTTTTAAAAAAGCTTACCGTTATTATTGATCACTTGAGCTCTTCACAGGGCACGTAAACAACATGTGGCATGTAGATACATTACTGTTTCTATCCCAGATAACAGAAAACCCAACTCAAGCTGTCTTTAAATAGAGCTTGAGGAGCTCGAATCCAGAAGAAGTTCTGACTTGAGGTAAAGCTGAATTTGGCAGCTTCATGGATGTTGTTTTTGTTGTTGTTCAGTTGCTCAGTTGTGTTCAACTCTTTGTGACTCCATGGACTGCAGCATGCAAGGCTTCCCTGTCCTTCACTATCTCCCAGAGTTTGTTCAAACTCATCCCCGTTGAGTCGGTAGTGTCATCCAACCATCTCCTCCTCTGTTGTCCCCTTCTCCTCCTGCCTTCAATCTTTCCCAGCATCAGGGTCTTTTCTAATGAGTCAGCTCTTCGCATCAAGTGACCAAAACATTGACGCTTCAGAGTCAGCATCAGTCCTTCCAATGAACATTCAGGACTGATTTCCTTTAGGACTGACTGGTTTGATCTTGCAGTCCAAGCGATGTTACCTGTGAGCCAACTTGTCCTCAGCTCCGCACTTTACCTTCCTTGCTGTTGTTTTTATTCTCCACCTCCACGTTTCCCCTTAGCCCCATCTACAACCACTGAAAAGATGACATCTTAATATCATGCCAGTCAAGAAAAGAAAGGTTCCAACAGTCCAGTGTAAAATCTGGGTTTAAATCTCTTTGATCCAAGTTGGATCATGTGCCTAACTCTGAACCAGTCACAGGGACCATGGGGAAGAGACACTGATATACCAAACAAGTTCCAGCCCAGGCTGAAAACTGGGTATGTCCCACCTTTGGCTAAGAACAGAGAAAGACAGGATAGGCATGGATATTGCCAGAAAAAAAAAATTAAACGAAAATAGCCAAATAGTAAAATATGTACTCTGTACTATCCTATTATTGTTCTACTGCCGTTGGCTCAGATCACACCTTCCTTGATCCAGTCTTCACAAATAAAAAAAGAAATTTGAAAAAAAATAGTAGATAATTCATAAGTGAACAGCAAAGGTAATGAAAAGTATTTGGATTCCTTACTCAAGGAAAGGAAATTTTTAAATCTGATCCAACAAATTCCATAATAATAGTTGTAAAAAAAATTGCGATATACATTTTCCTTCACCATGGCTTAGAATGGGAGAATTCGCTTGGCCTGTTACCCAAACATTCTGTCACTCACAAGAACAACAACCATAACAAGGACTAACTTCTATTGGTCACTTATTAAGTGTCAGATAGTGGGTATTCATTGGAAGGACTGATGCTAAAGCTGAAACTCCAATACTTTGGCCACCTCCTGCGAAGAGTTGCCTCATTGGAAAAGACCCTGATGCTGGGAGGGATTGGGGGCAGGAGGAGAAGGGGACGACAGAGGATGAGATGGCTGGATGGCATCACCAACTCGATGGACAAGAGTCTGAGTGAACTCTGGGAGCTGGTGATGGACAGGGAGGCCTGGCGTGCTGCAACTCATGGGGTCGCAAAGAGTCGGACACGACTGAGCGACTAAACTGAACTGAAGTGAAGTGTCCTAAGAGCTCTGTATTCATGCTTTCAGTTAGGCTTTACAACTCTGTTGGGTGGTAACTATTACTATCCTCATTTTAAAGATGAGGAAATGAAGTTGACTTTCTTCTCCAATGTCACAGCCTGTAGTTAGTACAGAATTCTTTCTACATGTCCAGGTGATAAGCAACACAAAGTTCCTACTGAGCCTGTTGCAAGACTCTGAGATGAGGATTTTTGTTTTTCTTCTAAATAAGATTCTTGCTTTTTTTAAAGACATATTTTTGTACTCTTTGAGGATAGCTGCCAAATCTTATGCTCTTTGAATGCCCATTCCAGCTATTTCAGGACCATGACCAGAATTGATACTTATGGACTATGTTAGTGGATTGATTAATCTAGCCAAAGACAACTCTGTTGGGTGGTAACTATTACTATCCTCATTTTAAAGATGAGGAAATGAAGTTGACTTTCTTCTCCAATGTCACAGCCTGTAGTTAGTACAGAATTCTTTCTACATGTCCAGGTGATAAGCAACACAAAGTTCCTACTGAGCCTGTTGCAAGACTCTGAGATGAGGATTTTTGTTTTTCTTCTAAATAAGATTCTTGCTTTTTTTAAAGACATATTTTTGTACTCTTTGAGGATAGCTGCCAAATCTTATGCTCTTTGAATGCCCATTCCAGCTATTTCAGGACCATGACCAGAATTGATACTTATGGACTATGTTAGTGGATTGATTAATCTAGCCAAAGAGAGTCTTAAACCGTTGTTCAAATCTATCTAATTTGAATAGGAACATTGACTCAAGTGAATTTTAAAGTTTCTTTTACATGCTAAATCTATAAATATATATTCTGCCTTTACAATTGAGCTTCTTTGTATCAGTAAGTAATTGCTCTGTAGAAAATTCTCAAGTCACAGTTAAGCACTAATTCTTAGTCATGTATCTGTGGGCTGACTGGAGTGTCTTTTTTCAGACTGGACCAGAATTGCTCTCATTCCTGGTCTCCTTCAGAGGCCCAGCCTGAAGGAGCAGTGCCTACTTGGGGTAAATTCTGTTCTTGAAGGAGACAGAAGAGAGAGTGAAAAAATCTTAGTATGGATGCATATGTCAAACCTTGGCTCATCTTTCTAACAACCCATGGGCCCAGTCATGTGGCTAAGGTCAACATCAACAGGAGAGGGAAATACACTTCTCTCTTGGAATGTTGAAGGGGAAGAGACTAAGTATTATCTGAGCAGTAATTTACTCTATTATACCTCCTCAGATAAAGAACAAGGAGTGTAACATGAATTCAATTCAGTTCAGTTCAGTCACTCAGTCATGTCCAACTCTTTGTGACCTCATGAACAGCAGCACGCCAGGCCTCCCTGTCCATCATCAACTCCCGGAGTTCACTCGGACTCACGTACATCTAGTCGGTTACACCATCCAGCCATCCATCCTCTGTCGTACCCTTCTCCTCCTGCCCCCAATCCCTCCCAGCATCAGAGTCTTTTCCAATGAGTCACCTCTTTGCATGAAGTAGCTAAAGTACTAGAGTTTCAGCTTTAGCATCATTCCTTCCAAAGAAATCCCAGGGCTGATCTCCTTCAGAATGGACTGGTTGGATCTCCTTGCAGTCCAAGGGACTCTCAAGAGTCTTCTCCAACACCACAGTTCAAAAGCATCAATTCTTCGGCACTCAACTTTCTTCACAGTCCAACTCTCACATCCATACATGACTACTGGAAAAACCATAGCCTTGACTAGATGGACCTTAGTCGGCAAAGTAATGTCTTTGCTTTTGAATATGTTATCTAGGTTACTCATAACTTTTCTTCCCAGGAGTAAGTGTCTTTTAATTTCATGGCTGCAGTCACCATCTACAGTCATTTTGGAGCCCCCAAAAATAAAGTCACACTGTTTCCACTGTTTCCCCATCTATTTCCCATGAAGTGATGGGACCGGATGCCATGATCTCCATTTTCTGAATGTTGAGCATTAAATCAACTTCTTCACTCTCCTCTTTCACTTTCATCAAGAGGCTTTTTAGTTCCTCTTCACTTTCTGCCATAAGGGTGGTGTCATCTGCATATCTGAGGTGACTGATATTTCTCCAAGAAATCTTGATTCCAGCTTGTATTTCTTCTAGTACCGTTTTTCTCATGATGTGCTCTGCATAAAAGTTAAATAAGCAAGGTGACGATATTCAGCCTTGATGTACTCCTTTTCCTATTTGGCACCAGTCTGTTGTTCCATGTCTAGTTCTAACTGTTGCTTCCTGACCTGCATACAGATTTCTCAAGAGGCAGGTCAGGTGGTCCGGTATTCCCATCTCAGAATTGTCCACAGTTTATTGTGATCCACATGGTCAAAGGCTTTGGCACAGTCAATAAAGCAGAAATAGATGTTTTTCTGGAACTCTCTTGCTTTTTCCATAATCGAGCAGATGTTGGCGATTTGATCTCTGGTTTCTAGCACATGCTTATTTATCCATCAATTTAGAAAAGATTATGGAGTAGGTACCATATAGTAATTTTTGAGCTAGATGATGAGACTGCAATAATGAATAGTAGTCTAGTGGCAAAACAAACCATTTGTGTATCCTAGTAGCAATCCCATTGGTAGACTCTTTCCCACTTGATAGCAATGAAACAAAGGCATCAAGAGATCAAATAAAATTGGTCAAAGACACACAGGTAACAAGTGCCAAAGGTAGCATGTAAAGCCTGCACATAAAGCCTGAATTTCTTCAACCTCATCAGTGTTGTTTTCCAATAATAGAGAAACTTTCAGATTGCTTTAGAAATGAACAACAAAAAATAGACCGCTTATTAGTTAGAGTTATATGAAACAGGCATAGCCAATACGAGTGATAGAGAACCAGAAATCCACTACTGTAGGCATTAGCCTTATACAATCATGGATGCCTGCTGCCTCTCAGTCTGGTGCTGAGCCAGAGGATCAGCAGTCAGGAAGAGAAGATGGACATGAAGTAGAGCAACCAGGGGCAGACTGTGCGGAAAAACTGGAAGCTCACCTAATCGGCCACTGCCTCCAGTCCCAGTGATTCGGACAACTTGTGATAAGCCAGCATCCTGTACCACAGAGCTGTAGGTGCCCCTGGCCTGAGATGCTTGGCAGCTGAAGGAGTCTGATGGGAGCTGAAAGTGCTGTGAGCCCACGCGCTGCCCCTTGCCAGCAGCAGATCTGTGACAGTGTGCAGGGAGTCCAACAGCACCCGCCCTTCAGTAATGCTTGGAGCCTAGAAAAGGCTGCCTTTTGGTGCCAAATCCACTCAGATCTCTATTGTGGCTAACCCTAACCTGGTGGGAAGGAAATGGCAACCCACTGCAGTATTTTTGCCTGGGGAATCTAATGGACAGAGGAGCCTGGCAGTATGCAGCCATGGGGTCGAAAAGAGTCAGACACGACTGAGTGGCTGAACACTAAAACCAACCCTAACCTGAAACCACATGAGAAGAGAACGTGGGGAAATTGACATGGGGAAAGCCATCACACCATGTTAGGATTTTTACTGTGAATTAAGTAAAATTTGTATTTAACAATAAGTATGAAATGAAATGATTTGCTAGAAATTTCAAGTGTGAGTAGAAAATCCTGAGAGATGTCAGAGCGTTCGTGTCTAGAAGCTTCTGTCCCATGCAGTAACAAACAGATCGTGAGTTTAATTTATTTAAGCCTGACACTTCATAAACAACCATAACACTTAGGTTTTCCTTCATCATAATGTCACTCTGATGTATACTATTTGGGTTGCAAGAACTCATACCAGCTTAAGGAGAAAAAGGAATTAATTGGCTTGTATACCTGGAAATATAAGAGTAGCTCTCACTTCAGGCATGGCTAGGATCAGGGATGCAAAAAATATCACTAGGGTTTATTCAGCATGTCTCAACTATGCTAACTCTGCTTCTCTTTGTGTGTAAGGTCCATGTTTTTCTACTCTAAGCAGGCTAGTGCCACGTGTCAGAAAACATAACTGCCAGTATTTCCCACATGTGCGTCTTTACATCTTGAGATGCAAAAAATAAATAAGCTATTTCTTTCCTCCTCCCACCCACGACACACGCGCGCGCACACACACACACATACACACACACTTTGAAAGATTCCAAGTTGCCTCGTCTGGGTCATACGCCCACCACTTGCATCAAACACTGTAAGACAGAAGGATGAGATACTATGATTGAACAGTTTTGGATCTCCTGCCCACTCCCACAGCAGAAGCTGGCAGGACACTGAGGCTGTCATTTCCACCAAGCCTCTAGAATGAAGGAGGACTCATCCCTGAAATAATACTGGAGTCCTGGCCAGATTAAAGTGATTAATGCAAATGTACTTTAAATCAAAGAATTATAAGGTCTTTGTTAATTGAAATACAAATGTTGAAGTTTATATTATTCTTTTCTCTTTTCTAGAAAGTATGACCATAACACAAATAAGCACCTCTATTAGTTCTCTGATAATAGATGAAGTGTAGGAAAAAAAAAAAAAAAGCACATATTGGCAATAGAACCAAATGCAGTTTTCTATAGATAGCACTGGCCCGCTGCTATCTCAATTTAAAATACATTAAAAACATTGCCACCAGATGAACTTTATGGCCATCTTTAGCTTTGAAGGAAATGAAATAAATCGAATGTCCAGCAGCTATCCTGGAATGTTTTGCCTTGGCTTGAAAATTTTTTATTAACAAATAATGATGCATGCAGCTGTTACCCATTGGTCATGCACAGCTCATATTTTTTAATACAAAACAAAAGAATCCATAAGAATGGAGAGGTTTCCTAATAATGAAGAATGACCTTTAATTGTAATGGACTGTACTTTGAGGTAAATTGGTAAAAGCTAATTTTTTATAGCTTGTCTTAAAATTATTTTTCTTAGTGGCTTTGTTTTCAGACATAATGTGAATCTGTAAGTGATAACACTGAAATTGGTTCATAACTGAAGAATTTCTTCATTCTCTCATTTCTTCACTGATTTTGAGCTCACTGTGTTGTCATGTACTGGGCTTGGTACTGCTGCTGCTGCTGCTAAGTCACTTCAGTCGTGTCCGATTCTGTGCGACCTCATAGACAGCAGCCCACCAGGCTCCCCCGTCCCTGGGATTCTCTAAGCAAGAACACTGGAGTGGGTTGCCATTTCCTTCTCCAATGCATGAAACTGAAAAGTGAAAATGAAGTTGCTCAGTCGTGTCTGACTCTTGGCGACTCCATGGACTGCAGCCTACCAGGCTCCTTTGTCCATGGGATTTTCCAGCCTGGAAAACCCCATGGGATTAGTACTAGTGATACCAAAAAGAATAAGAAACATCCTTGCCCTCAAGAAGCTCAAATATGGAGGGAAGGAAAGCTCAAGAAACACAAACAACGCTATGAAACGGAAGTGTTCCATTTTGCCTGGAATGTCAGAGAACGCCTTTTAGACCAAGATCTTGATGGAGAAATATTTTCTAATCAGAGGCCCTAGAAAATGGAATTCCAGGAAGAAAAGACAGCAACCATTGTTATAGGACATTACAGATTAACTATGTCATGGAGTTTAGAAAGATAACTCTGGAAAGAGGGGGAAAGGGGCTGTGACAAAGGAGGGACTGATTACACAGAGATCTTAAAGAGATTACGGAGAAACCTGACACGAGGCTAAACTAGACACCCTGCAAAGTTCAAATGGAAACTAGTGGTAGTGGACTGAATGAAGGTGCTAAGAAGAGGGAGAATTAAGAATACCTTTCACGTTTCCAGTTTTGGAAACTAACTGGATGGAGGTATCATGGCGGTATTAGGAGAAAGAGACAAAACAGACGTAGGGGTAGATAGGAGGACAGAGAGGATTAGAAGAGAGAACAGATCTGTGATTGCCTATATAAGACATTAATTTGTGTTTTAGTACAATAGCTACATAAAATAGTCTATTTTACCCATATATTTTTCTTTAGTATATTTTAACGTCCCATTTAAACATATTCATCATGTCAATACACATCATTAAATAACAATATGGACCAAGTTATCTGTTTTTACATTCCCAATACTCTATGAGGAGTATAATTTTTATAGCAATAATCTCATGTGCATTTAGTATTCTGTCTTCACTAGGAGACTTGTAGAATTTCGGCTTCCTTAGTGGCTCAGATAATAAAATATCTGCCTGCGATGCAGGAGACCCGGGTTTGATCCCTGGGTTGGGAAGATCCCCTGGAGAAGGGAATGACTACCCAAGCCAGTATTCTTGCCTGGAAAATTCCATGTACAGAGGAGCCGGGTGGGCTGCAGACCATGGGGTTACAAAGAGTTGGACACAACTGAGTGACTAACCCATTCTCAGGTATGTTTATTATTCTGCCTTCATGAGATTATTACAGGTGCTTTGGGTGGAAAAATACCATCTCCATTTGACCACATGATACTTTGAGACAAGAAAAAAAATGTTTCTGACCGCAGCTGAGCTGAGAACTAGTCCAGTTGGTATTTTCTAACCTTCACTTTTCGTGTGGAGACATTGTCATCTGTAAGAATATAACAATGTTAAACCTTTTCAAATATGTCTTTCTGTTTAACTCATATAATTTGAGGACTACAGATTCTTACAGATTAGGGGTAAACTAGTCATTAGAACTGGACATGGAACAACAGACTGATTCCACATAGGAAAAGGAGAACGTCAAGGCTGTATATTGTCACCCTGCTTATTTAACTTCTATGCAGAGTACATCATGAGAAACACTGGACTGGAAGAAGCACAAGTTGGAATCAAGATTTCTGGGAGAAATATCAATCACCTCAGATATGCAGATGATACCACCCTTATGGCAGAAAATGAAGAGGAACTAAAAAGCCTCTTGATGAAAGTGAGAGGAGAGTGAAAAAGTTGGCCTCAGGGAGGCCTCAGTTCAGTTCAGTTCAGTCGCTCAGTTGTGTCCGACTCTTTGCGACAGGCGCGCCAGGCCTCTCTGTCCATCACCAACTCCCAGAGTTCACTCAGACTCACGTCCATCAAGTCAGTTATGGCATCCAGCCATCTCATCCTCTGTCGTCCCCTTCTCCTCCTGCCCCCAATCCCTCCCAGCATCACAGTCTTTTCCAGTGAGTCAACTCTTCGCATGAGATGGCCAAAGTACTGGAGTTTCAGCTTTAGCATCATTCCTTCCAAAGAAATCCCAGGGCTGATCTTCAGAATGGACTGGTTGGATCTCCTTGCAGTCCAAGGCACTCTCAAGAGTCTTCTCCAACACCACAGCTCAAAAGCATCAGTTCTTTGGCGCTCAGCTTTCTTCACAGTCCAACTCTCACATCCATACATGAACACTAGCGTGCTGCAATTCATGGGGTCACAAAGAGTCAGGCACGACTGAGGTACTGAACTGAACTGAAGTGATTCATCAGAAACAATAATAGCTATTAGTTGTTGAATGCACATAGCATTTTTCAGTGATGTTCTCAGAAACTTGTTACTTAGTTCCTAAGTTGTGTCCAACTCTTTTGCAATCCCATAGACTGTAGCCCACCAGGCTCCTCTGTCCATAGGATTTCCCAAGCAAGAATACTGGAGAGGGTTGCCATTTCCTTCTCCAGAGGATCTCCCCAACACAGTGATCGAACCCACATCTCTGCTTGGCAGGTGGATTCTTTACGACTGAGTCAGCTGCGAAGCCCACCTCTAAGAGACTTGCTTACTACTATATTATAAAATGGGCTTCTCTGATGGCTCAGATGGTAAAGAATTTGCCTGCAGTGTGAGAGACCTGGGTTTGATCCCTGGTTTGGGAAGATCCCCTGAAGAGCAGGGCATAGCAACATTGTCTAGTATTCTTGCCTGGAGAATCCCCATGGCTACAGTCCATGAGGTCACAAAGAGTGAGATATGACTGAGCAACTAAGCACACACGCGCGCGCGCATTGTAAAACTTTGACAGCAATCTTAGGTCAGGTATTAAAAAGAATTTTAAGAACAGTAACTGAGTTTTTTTCACATCAAATGTCAAGGTGCAGGGAGGTTGGTTGTCTAGTCTTACTTCACACTGAGTCTTTTTCATTTACTTTTCTTAATGCATTCCAAAGTTGTTAAAATTTCTTATATAAAAATATGATTGATTGTTACAGTGACAGTAATTGCATTTTAGCAAAAGTAACCATTATAGTAATTTTCTTCAAGGAAGAGAAATCTAACTAACTAAAGTAGCTAGTTACTTCCTAACACATTAACTTTGAATATTTTTAACATAAAAATACTTGATAAGGCAAGTACAATAAAATGGCATGCAGTATTTGTAAAACCACTTGCATTAGGTGCTTCTCAATTTTATGTAGCTGTTAATCACAAATTAAGTGAAACAAAATACAGGAAAATACTAAAATTTCTATACTAGTGGGCCAATTAAGTCTTCATTTGAAGCCTTTTAATAATGACTCTCAGAGAGCTCTTATTTCATTTCTAAACTATAGAAGGCAATGATACTTTTAACCAAGATTTATTAATATGATGCCCTTAGAAGACTGAATGAAACAAATACATGAAGATAGTATGATTACAAAGAAAAACATTATACATGTGACTGGACAGGGTAATGCTGTATATAGCAACAACTTGAACATGTTAAATCACAAATGCAACAGCATTAGCACTTAATTTCATGTATTTAGCTGCATACCTGAATACTAATTAGCAACTAAAATAGGAAATATGTGGTAATGTATGTATTGATAAAATCTCAGTTCCATATTCTTCAGACACCAGCGATTTAACACGAACTACATACCGGGAAAAGCTACTTTCTCATCTTCACTGTTTCCTTTCTAAAATTCTTTTTCGTTATTATTGAAAGCAATAATTCAATTTCAAAATCAATTAATGCTGACTGAAGTGTTAGCTAAATCCAGAATTACATTTTCTAATATTTGTTGTTAACAATGTATAGACAGTAACTGCAGAGTATAAAACAAGAAGCCTCAAATTCAGTATGCAAATAGACAAACAGTAATTCAAAGTAACATAAGTCAATTGAGATAACTCAAATTTTTCATTTTTAAGGAGCTGCAGAAGACGCTGGTACTTTGTTTCTGCCCCTTCTTAGCCGTGTTTTTGAAATGGCCCCTGAAAAAACAAGATTTATTTTGAAGGCTTAGACAGAGGAAAAGGAGTTTAAACTTCATGATTTTTTCCTCCTGCCTCTATTCATCTTTCTCCATCTCCATTCCTTTGCTAGCCTCTGTATTTAAATTGGCCCTTGCACTACCTTTGATTTATTTTGCAGTTATTGTTATAAAGGAGAATTTTATTCATAAAGCCATATTTTTTTGACTTAATGCTTCCTTTTATTTTCCCACTATTCCCCATAGATTGCAGA
Source organism: Madoqua kirkii (assembly GCA_006408675.1). Taxonomy (NCBI): domain Eukaryota; kingdom Metazoa; phylum Chordata; class Mammalia; order Artiodactyla; family Bovidae; genus Madoqua; species Madoqua kirkii. The sequence continues at coordinate 38,556 of SJYC01141926.1, forward strand.
TTCTCACCCCTTTGTTTGTACAATTTGTCCCTCAATTGCATCTATAGTAAAAGTTAGTTCTTACTATGTATGGCATGGAATGCAGTGAGAGAAATTGCAGGTGTGTTTGTGTGAGAATACATGTGTCCCTTTGCTTTTGAGTTGTATTCTAAAATAAGGATTCAGTATAAAATTAATGACTACTGTCTTTCATCACAGTCCTATTCCCTTAAAGCCTGCTGGTGTTTCATTAACAAAACACCAAGGTAAAAGGTAATTAGAAAATAATTACACTAGTGGACATCAAATAAGATGTTTAAATATCTTATAAATATCTGCTAAGAAAGTTCCAGGGACTATATCAGTTAGCATGCTTCTAGTTACAACCACAGAAAAGCCAACTCAAACTTGCAGAAACAGTAATGCACATTTAGTGGCTCAAATAACTAATAGTTCAAAGGATGGGAGAGATTCAGGTGCAAATGACCAGAGTTTCTAAAAATTTGGCTACAGTTGTCTAGTTTTTCCTTCTTTGATTGTTGACTACCCTTAGCCTACTTTCTTTCCAGGTTGCAAATTTCAGCTTATAGCAACAATAGATGTTTCCCATTTATATCTCCTGAGAAAGGGCATGTTTTTCTCCCATCAAAGAATAAAAGTCCCGACCCTCATTTTGATTGGCCCAATTTGGGCAACTCTTGAATCACCTGTAGTGGCAAGAAGGAAAGCCCAACCAAGGCATATGCCTAGAACATGCTGATATAACTCCACAGGTTTTTAAAATATTGAAATGTTTCTAAACCAGGTGATAAGCAGCCAGTGCTCTAAGTCCACCAGGTGTTCCTCACTGCATCAGCCTGGAATCCTTCTGACCCCTCTTTATCCAGCAACTAAAAAGTAAACACCTGCAAAGTAGGGATGCATCCGGACTCTGCTTCAGCAATGCGGCAGCCATCTCTTCTATTAGAATTCTTTGGTTGTCAAACATGAATATATTTCCAGCTTGCTACTGAGGGTAGGATCAATCCCACTGTATTAGTTTTGTAGGCCTGCCATAACAAAATACCAGAAACTGGGTGGCTCAAGGCAAAATAAATGTATTCTCTCATCATCCTGAAGGCTGAAAGTCCAAACCCAAGGTGTTTGCTGAGCCATGCTCCCTCCAAAGACTCTAAGAAAGAATTCCTTCTTGTTTCTTCTAGTTTCTGGTGGTTGTTGGCAGTCCTTGGTGTTCTTTGGTTTGTGACAGCTAACTCCGTCTTATGATGATTATTTAAGTGTCTGTGTCTAAATTTCCTTCTTATAATGACATCAATCACTGGATTATGGATCACTAGTCCAGCATGACCTCATTTTAACTTGATAATATCTGCAAAGATCCTATTTCCAAAAAGTCACATTCATAGGCTCCAGGTGGACATGAATTTAGGGGGGCACTATTCAACCCAGCACCCCACCCGCCAAGTGAGCTGACTGCTCTGTGACAGGAAAGTAGTAAAGTGATGCTGAGGAGGTTCCCACAGGGTCTACTCTAGATGCTGGACACTCTGGGCCTTGACTCTCTTCATGTACCTGGTTTTGTCTACAGGTACATGAAATTTTCTATATAGTTGACCTGGCATTTCAGATTTTACTTGAATCTTCTGAACTAACTCTTCTGCTGCCTAATCTCATATTCAATTCTGTAAAAGCCTAAGTCCATGGACTTCAAATATTTGTGCTGGAAAGGGGTCTGGCAGAGTCCTTACATCCACACACCAGTCCCAGCATTATCAATAGAGTGAATAAGCAATATATCTCACCTATTATTTCAGCCATGAAATTAAAAGACGCTTGCTCCCTGGAAGAAAAGTTATGACCAACCTAGATAGCATATTGAAAAGCAGAGGTCCATCTTGCCAACAAAGGTCCATCTAGTCAAGGCTATGTTTTCTCCAGTGGTCATGTATGCATGTGAGAGTTGGACTGTGAAGAAAGCTGAGCAACAAAGAATTGATGCTTTTGAACTGCGGTGTTGGAGAAGACTCTTGAGAGTCCCTTGGACTGCAAAGAGATCCAACCAGTCCATCCTAAAGGAGATCAGCCCTGGGTGTTCATTCAAAGGACTGATGTTGAAGCTGAAACTCCAATACTTTGGTTACCTCACGCGAAGAGTTGACTCATTGGAAAAGACCCTGATGCTGGGAGGGATTGGGAGCAGGAGGAGAAGGGGACAACAGAGGATGAGATGACTGGATGGAATCAGCAACTCTACACACATGAGTTTGGGTAAACTCCGGGAGTTGGCGATGGACAAGGAGGCCTGGTGTGCTCCAATTCATGGGGTCGCAAAGAGTCAGACACAACTGAGTGACTGAACTGAACTAAACCGATGTTTTTCAAATGTACATAGCTGTGATTAATTTTTTTAAATTCACTTAAAATTTTCTGCAGTTTAAAGTACCACTTTGTTACATGTGTGTTCTCTATCAATGCATAATAAATGCAACTTATATTGTACTTTAGCACTTTGGCCTTTATTAAAAGGGCCATGAGTAAATTGAGATACAAGTCTGACTGCTGTGACAAAGGCCAAAAACAATCAGTATCAATTTAGTCGCTCAGTCATGCCCAACTCTTTGCAACCCCATGGACTGCAGCGTACTAACTCCCGGAGCTTGCTCACACTCACGTCCATCAAGTCGGTGATGCCATCCAACCATCTGCCATGACCCTCTGTCATCCTCTTCTCCTCCTGCCCCCAATCCCTCCCAGCATCAGAGTCTTTTCCAATGAGTCAACTCTTTGCATGAGGTGGCCAAAGTACTGGAGCTTCAGCTGTAGCATCGTTCCTTCCAAAGAAATCCCAGGGCTGATCTCCTTCAGAATGGACTGGTTGGATCTCCTTGCAGTCCAAGGGACTCTCAAGGGTCTTCTCCAACGCCACAGTTCAAAAGCATCAATTTTTCAGCACTCAGCCTTTTTCACAGTCCAACTCTCACATCCATACATGACCACTGGAAAAACCATAGCTTTCACTAGTTGGACCTTTGTAGGCAAATAATGTCTTTG
>SJYC01141927.1:0-13652 GCA_006408675.1 Madoqua kirkii
TTTGATCTCTGGTTCCTCTGCCTTTTCTAAAACCAGCTTGAACATCTGGAAGTTCATGGTTCACATACTGCTGAAGCCCGGCTTGGAGAATTTTGAGCATCACTTTGCTAGCATGTGAGATGAGTGCAATTGCGTGCTAGTTTCAACATTGTTTGGCATTGCCTTTCTTTGGGATTGGAATGAAAACTGACCTTTTCCAGTCCTGTGGCCACTGCTGAGTTTTCCAAACTTGCTGGCATATTGAGTGTAACACTTTCTCAGCATCATCTTTTAGGATTTGAAATAGCTCAACTGGAATTCCATCACCTCCACTAGTAGTGATGCTTCCTAAGGCCCATTTGACTTCACATTCCAGGATGTCTGGCTGTAGGTGAGTGACCACACCATCATGGTTATCTGGGTCACGAAAATCTTTTTAGTGTAGCTCTTCTGTGTGTTCTTGTCACCTCTTCTTAATATCTTCTGCTTCTGTTAGGTTCATACCATTTCTCTCATTTATTGTGCCGATTTTTGCATGAAATATTCCCTTGGTATCTTTAATTTTCTTCATTAGATCTCTAGTCTTTCCTATTCTACTGTTTTCCTCTGTTTCTTTGCATTGTTCACTGAGGAAGGCTTTCTTATTTCTCTTTGCTATTCTTTGGAAATCTGCATTCAGATGGGTATATCTTTCCTTTTCTCCTTTGCCTTTAGCTTCTCTTTAGCAAAAAGGCAAAACGGTTGTCTGAAGAAGACTTACAAATAGCTGAGAAAAGAAGAAAAGCTAAAGGCAAAAAGCAATAATTCAAACAGATAGATATTACTTTCTTTCTCAGGTAAAAGCTAAATTATCAGTGGTCCAGAACGCATACGGCAGCTCTGTGATCTTGAGGACCTGGGCATTTACTACTTTGTCGTTCTACTATTCTCAAGTCATGGCTTTCATGCCTGGTCTAAGATGGTTTTTGCAGTTTTCACCAGTGTGGCTGCATTCTGCTCACATAGCGTTGGTAGACCCTAAAATAAACGGCCAAGTATAGCAGCAAGAGTGACTGGGAAATGTAGTCTTTATTTGAGAGGCTTGTGCTCAGCTGAATGTTGAGAGTTCTCTTGCTAAAGAAAAAAGGAAAAAATCAATATTAGGGGACCGTTGACAGTCCTTGACAAAAACTACATGGATTTAGAAGAAAGTGATGGATATTTGCAAATAACTGGCATATTCCTAATTGATTATCAAGTTTGTTCTAAAATCATTTTCAATATAACTTTACACATCCTGGATATTTTAAATTTGTGACTTGTTTTCTTTAGACTACCTTACCTTACTAACTCTACTTATATAGTTGAACTAAATGTATATTCATGAGATGCCTGTAGTAAGAAAATTTTAGAGTCATAAAGAGAATGGCTGCAAATATTGAAGTTAACAGGAAACAGTGTATGAAAGGGGTAAAGACTGTAAGTTAGTGAGTGACTATTTTGATAGAATGATAATTTTAACTCCCTATATCTAGTGACAAGTTATCCAATCGCACATCTTCCTCAGCTTACAGTGGGTTTACGTCCCAATAGACTCATGATTGGTTGAAAATATCATAAATCTAAAACACATTAGTATACCTACTGAACATCACAACTTAGCCCACCCTAATTGAAACATGCTCAGAACACTTGTTAGCCTACAGTTTGGTAAAATCATCTAACAAAAAGCCTGTTTTATAATAAAGTGTTGAATATCTCAGGTAATTTACTGATGCTTGCTGTAGACTTTATACAGTTGTTTTAGTATCTCCAGTGTGGCAAGTATTTTTTTTATCTACTTTCTGTACAAATTCCCTGACCATTTCTAGAGTTATATGCTTCCTAAGCAATAGATGTGAAATATTTGTGATATTTAGGAAGCCAATACCTCACTCTCTTAGGGTTTGAATTGGAAAGCAAGATGTAATATAGACAAATTTCCTCAAAATGAATTCCTCTACATTTTCCCTACAAGCAACATATTTGTAAATCAGATACTTCCCCCTCATCTCCAGCACTTTGGTAAAATCATCTAACAAAAAGCCTGTTTTATAATAAAGTGTTGAATATCTCAGGTAATTTACTGATGCTTGCTGTAGACTTTATACAGTTGTTTTAGTATCTCCAGTGTGGCAAGTATTTTTTTTATCTACTTTCTGTACAAATTCCCTGACCATTTCTAGAGTTATATGCTTCCTAAGCAATAGATGTGAAATATTTGTGATATTTAGGAAGCCAATACCTCACTCTCTTAGGGTTTGAATTGGAAAGCAAGATGTAATATAGACAAATTTCCTCAAAATGAATTCCTCTACATTTTCCCTACAAGCAACATATTTGTAAATCAGATACTTCCCCCTCATCTCCAGCACTTCTTAATGCTAGAGGGGCCCGGGACTTCATCCCTTCTCTGTATACACTCTTTCCCTGGTAGTTCTCATTCAGTCCAAATGAAGATTTCTACTTCTAAGCCAAATAGGCCTTTTAATCCTAAATTTTTCATATCCAAACTTCTGATCTCCTTATTTACCTCCATCTCAAATATGTTAAGGTTTCAGTTTTCCCTGTCAGTGACTAACAAATCCAGTTTCTTGGGCCAAAAATTTTGGAGTCATCTTTTACTATCTTTTTTTTTTGTTCCTACACCCTACAATTACCCTTCAAGAAGTCATATCAGCCCTATATACAAACTACATCCAGCTTCCAATCACTTCTCATTGCTTCCTCTGCTGTCTACAACTCTGGTCTGAGAACTGCAATTTACTGCAGTAGCTTCCTCACTGGTCTCCCTACTTCTGCCCTAGTCCTTCTAATAGTCTTTTATTAACAGAGCAGCCCAGGTGCTTTCGTTTAAAGTCTTAGATTAGGTCATTTCTCTGTTCATACCTCTCTACTGGATCCACTTTCCCTAAGTGACACTTGAAGTCCTTATTTATAGCCTAGAAGGTTCCTCATGACAGAGCCTCTATCTGACCACATCTCCTACTCCACACCAGACATACTGACCTCTTTGCCACAGGATAATGTACTTACCATCCCCTTTGTTGACCTTAAACAGTAGACTACCAGTTATTTCCGCAGCAAAAATGCGTTTATTCAGGATCAACAAAGAAGAGCAATTCAGGAACCACAACTGCGGTGAGCCACATGCAAAGTCTCCCCAAGGAGAAGAGAAGAACTCTTTTATAGAAGAGAAAGGAAAGTTGGGAGGGCTGTAGTAAGTGAAGAGTCCACTGGAGGAGCTGAGAGTTTTCACTTGATGAGTTGTGACACTCCTTCTTTGGCTAAGCTCTTCCCAGGCAAGAAGAAAAAGTTTTCCTCTTCTTGGTGGGCTCTGCTATTGTAGTAGGGCAAAAGAGTACCCTTGACATTTAAAATAGAAAAGTGTATCTTAATGAGGTTATTGTCCATTAACTTTTACACCCTCTTCCCCTAGGTGTCTGCATGGCTTACCGTTTAACCTCCTTTTAGTCTCCTCTCAAGCATTACCTGCTCAGGGCACAACTGCCTTTCCATAGTAGTTTGACATATATTTTGCATGTTTACTTTGTTTATTGTCTGTTTTTCCCATAAGAATGCAAAATCTTGTATAAACTTAATATATATTAAGTATTTACTACATATTTCTAGTTCTTAAATCTGTGTCTGACATAAAGAAGGTGTGCAACAAGTATTGAATGAATGGCTGAATGAAAGCATATATATAACATAAATTATTTCACAAAAATAAATGAGCATTAGAATACCTCAAATAAATTTAAAAGAATCTCATAAGTATAGAGTGTTATCCATGTGTTAGGCTCCAGGTAGTGTTTTACAAGTGGGATGTCAGTAAATTTACATAGCAAGTCTTACATTATTGGTCTTATTAAACCAACTTATAGGTGAGATATTGCGTAACTAGTCAGTAAATGGGGAATATGCATTCATACTCTGGTATGCTGGTCATTCTTTTCCCAACATTCCTCTTTAAAATAAAAAAAAGTCACCACCACCAACAGCAATGAAAAAGATTACACCAAAGCTTCATTTAAAAATGGGCAACCAAATGCCTGGCTAGAATTACAACTGTGTGAAAATTATAAATTCCAACTTTTCAAAGGAAGAATATTGGGTAGGTCAGGCAGAGATTAGACAGGCAGAACTGAGCATTCAAACAGAAATATAGATTATAGTTAGAGAAACTTCTCTTAAGATGCCATCTTCCCTTCCCTGTTGTGGTCATCAATGAAGTGGCAACAGCCAAAAATGAGACTTAATCCCTTTGTGACTTGAGACAAGAGCAAGAACCATAAAAAACATGCCAACTAACTTTCCCACATTCACATTAAGATTATTTATTTCCCTCTTTCCAAAGAGCTGAGACAGGAGTACAATGTCCAGTCCATGTCCCTCTGAAAGGATGATGAAGTTCAGGTGTACAAGGATATTACAAAGCCAAACAATTTGGCAAAGTATTTCAAGTTTGCAGGAAGACATGTGTCATATACAATGAACATGAACAGTAGGAGAAGCCTTTGGCACAACGTCCATGTGGGCATTCAGTCTAGCAAGGTGGTTAGCACCAGGCCAAACGTGAACAAGTTTGGCAAAAAGAGCTTTGGATGTAAAGCCAAATCTTGCAAAGTAAGAAAGGAAAAGGGCAAAAAAAGGAAGAAATCTACGAGAAGATGTGGAAATAAAGTCATCTTATGTACAACCTTCATTAATACCTGCTAAAATGAAAACACTTCATTAATACCTGCTAAAATGAAAACACAGCAACAAAAAAAACCCAACTCCCTAACCCAACCAGCCGTCCCATACTCCCATTGTGCAAAAGGATGAGAAATTGTTTTATGTTCTTGCCTGTTGATTTGTTGTTATCAGTTTGCACCAGACTGAGATTATCCAAGGCTGCCAGAAATAAAATTTGGGATCTTTTTATTAAAGAGGGCTCTTATTTTGGTTGGTCATAAATAGTAAAGAAGGCCTTCATTTGCTCTTCTGCTGGCCATGTGAAGAAACATGGGGTTGACTTTGCCTCTGATCTTCTCCAACCTCTTTTCTCTGAAAGATGTTTGAAAACTACTATTCAAAAAAAAATAATTCAAAAAAGTGAAAGAAAAAGGATAAAAGTCATAGCATACCCCATACATAAGGAAATGTTCTTCTGAAGCATTTGCAAGTAGGTACTGGAAACTTATCAAAACCACCTCAATAAAAGAAATGGTAACATGAATGACTTTTGAGTACTGAAACTTCAAGTATGTTAGCAAATCAGAAGACCTGTGAAATAAGTGGATATACTTACTAACATCCTGGATGGTCTCTACGTAAACAGATTCTAAAGGGACATTTATATAATTAATTCACATTTGGAGCCAAAAGAAGCCCCGTATTGATTCCAAAGGACAACATCTCTCAACACACACAGAATAGTGAGTTATCATTTCTTTGTTTTAATAACCAAATGTTATTATGGCAAACTTAGTACTAAGGTTTGGGTGATAGCTGCAGCTCTCCAGAACTAGCTCTAAAAGGTAGTACCAATATCCCAGCAAGCACTTTAAGAAGACTTCAAGTTGTATTTATCTGATCTAAGATTGAATCCTATATATAGGGGAAAGAATGTTGGCAGGAATTTAGCAATCAGAAGTCTGTGTTTCCTTGCAAAAGACAGCTGGACAATTCCTTTAAAGAGAGCAAGCTATTACTGAAAACTCAAACATTTGCTTCTCCATTTACCAGTGAAAATTGTATCCTATTGTCAAATACAATGCGTGTTATTATTAAAAATTACATGTCCTTCCTAAATGGCTGAGTTCACCTACATATTTGAGTTAACATATCAACCAAAGAAAACAGGCTTGGCCACAAAGTCAATGGAAGTCAAATAAAAGGCCAAACTAAACAGATGAGACACCATGCCCTAAAGATCAACAGAGGAGATCATTGTCAGGTAATGAGGGTTTAGTCAATTCAGCAAGGAGAATTTGCCATGCCCATCACAAAGCAATTCATTTAAACTACTTCAGTTCTACTGCACTGCACTGAATTGCAAGACTGGTGGGCAGGTAGTTGAATACAACTGAATTTTTTTCTTTACCATATTGTATTAAACTACATTGACTCTTACATGGATATCCTAGAGATATCTTTGAAATTTTTGGTAATAACAATGGTTGCAACAAATCGGTAGCTTTATATTAGTTAACTTTTTCAACTAATTGAAAAAAAAAGTAGTTAATTTCAATGTTTAAATTGATATTTAATTGTGAGATGTGATATTTAAATGTAAGATGTAATGACAATTATGATGACTGAGATTAAGATAATAATGAACTATTTATTTTAAAGCAATCCTTATTCCAGTATATTCTTCCTAAAATGATTCTACAGCTTTTGAATACTGGGCATTATCTGGACTGGTCTAGAGTATCAAAGAGTCCACATCTTGTCCATATTTGCCCTTCCTGAGATTTGTCAGAAAGAACTTCCATCCACTAAACTGAAAAGCACAATTTCTTTTTCTCTGTAGCATCCATTAGGATTTATTCTGCTAAATATTATAATTAAATACCTGGAAAACCCAAGAGACTCAACCAAAAAGCTATTTAGCCAAGTAGTGAGGCACAAAATTAATATACAAAAGACAACAAATGGCATGAATATATAATGGATTCAAGTACTCATTTAAAAAAGAAAAGATGAAAGCTACATTAATAAACTTAATAAGAAATGTTAAAACAAGACTGAAAACATACAAGAAGTTTTGTACAAAGGGAAGATGTACCTAGTTGGTAAATACCAAAGGATGTCAATTCTTTCTGAGTTAATTTATAATTTCAACATGAGCCCCATAAGAAAAATATTGACAGTGAGGTTTTTAACATAAGGCAAGATTATCATAAAGTTTATATGGAAAAATAATTACTCAGAAATAGGCAGAAAACTGAGGGGTAAAGGGCAATTAGGGCAAATTAGCACTATCAGATTTATTGTTGTTCACTCATTCAGTCATGTCTGACTCCTTGTGAACCCATGGACTGCAGCACACCAGGCTTCCGGGTCCATCACCAACTCCCAGAGCTTGCTCAAGCTCATGTCCATTGAGTCGGTTGATGCCATCCAACCATCTCATCCTCTATCATCCCCTTCTCCTTCTGCCTTCAATATTTCCCAGCATCAGGATCTTTTCCAATGAGTTGGCTCTTCACATCAGGTAGCCAAGGTATTGGAGTTTCAGCTTCAGCATCAGTCCTTCCAATGAGTATTCAGGACTGATTTCCTTTAGGATGGACTGGCTTTTTCACCTTGCTGTCCAAGGGATTCCCAGGAGTCTTCTTCAGCACCACAATTCAAAAGCATCAATTCTTCGGCACTCAGCTTTCTTTACAATCTAACTCTCACACCCATACATGAATACTGGAAAAAATTTAGCTTTCACTATATGGACCTTTGTCAGCAAAGTGATGTCTCTGCTTTTGAATATGCTATCTAGGTTTGTCAGAGCTTTTCTTCCAAGAAGCAAGCATCTTTTTATTTCATGGCTCTAGTCACTGTCCGCAGTGATTTTGGAACCCAGGGAAATAAAGTCTCTCACAGTTTCCATTGTTTCTCCTTCTATTTGCCCATCTATTTGATGGGACCGGATGCCATCATTTTCTTTTTTCTTTTTTTGAATGTTGAGTTTTAAGCCAGCTTTTTCACTCTCCTCTTTCACCTTCATCAAGGGACTCCTTAGTTCCTCACTTTCTGCCATAAGGGTGGTGTCATCTGCATATCTGAGATATTGATATTTCCCCAGCAATCTTGATTCCAGCTTGAGCTTCATCCAGCCCAGCATTTCACATGATGCATTCTGCATATAAGTTAAATAAGCAGGGGGACACTATACAGCCTTGACATACTCCTTTCCTAATTTTGAACCAGTCCATCACTCCATGTCCAGTTCTAACTGTTGCTTCTTGACCTGCATACAGATTTTTCATGAGACAGGTAAGGTGATCTGGTATTCTCATCTCTAGAAGAATTTTCCATAGTTTGTTGTGATCCACACAGTTAAAGGCTTTAGTGTAGTCAATGAAGCAGAAGTAGATGTTTTTCTGGAATTCCACTGATTTTTCTACAGTCCGAAGGATGTTGGCAATTTGATCTCCGGTTCCTCTGCCTTTTCTAAATCCAGCACTATCAGATATTAAAACACAAAGACCTAAACACTAAAACAGTATGGTACTAGTTAATCATTACACAAAATGACTGATAGAATATCATACAAAATTCAAAACTAATTCTAAATGCATACTGCAGTTATGAAAATTACGATATTTCTAATCAGTGGAGAAGAGGTAAACACCTCAATAAATGATGGCCAACTGCCTGTGAGGAAAAGACCTTGGATTCTGAGCACATACCATTACTCTAGTAAAACCAGGATAAATTTCAAATGAATGAAAGATGTTCCTACAAAATAGTGACAGCATATAATATTAGAAGTTACTGAAGTTATATTTTAGTATTTCAGTGGAGAAGATCTTTATGACTCAAAATCTATAACCCACTGAAGAGAATAATAAATTTAACAATATATAAAACTATAAACAATGTCAGATAGTAAATTACAAACAAAAACTCATATCACAGACAAATAATAATCTCCATAACATGTGAAGAACTATTGGATTACCAATAAAATACCAACAGTGTAATAGAAAATAGGCAGAAATACCAGGTGGTTCTAGTCATAAAGAACCTACCTGTTGATGCAGGAGACGTCAGAGATGCAGGTTCAGTCCCTGGGTTGGGAGGATCCCCTGGAGGAGGGCATGGCAACCCACTCCAGAATCCCATAGAGAATCACAGAGTCAGACATGCTGAAGTGACTTAGCATCCACGCATGGAACTCTGTATATGTGTGTATAAGAGTTATGTAAATGATGGACAGGGTGAGAGCAAAACTTTTCACTGTATATCTTTATATATATATATATTTTTTTTTAATTTGAACTATCTGAACATATGACATTTTATGTCACAGTACGAGGAAAAGATTTTGCTACTCAAGAGGAGTCATTCCTTGAGGGCCCTCATCATAAGCACCCATTTGCTGCTAGGGAGAGTGGAAAGTCAATTAAAACTATCTTCTAACAACAGTCAACAAATAGGACTACATCAAACTAAAAAGCTTATGCATGGTAAAAGAAACCAACAAAACAAAAGGGCAATCTATTAAATGGGAAAAGATATTTGCAAACAATATATCCTATAAGAGACTGATATCCAAAATATATAAAGAGCTGATACAGCTCAATGTATTAAAAAAAAAAAAAGCAATTGAAAAATGGACAGAGAACCTGAATAGACATTTTCCAAAGACAGACAGATGGTCAACAGGCACATGAAAAGATGTTCAGCGTGCTAATAATCAGGGAAATTCAAACCAAAATGACAATAAGATGCCATTTCACACCTGTCACAATGGCTATTATCAAAAAGACAACAAATAACAATTCTTAGGGAGGATGTGAAGAAAAGGGAACACTAATGTACTGTTGGTAGGAATGTAAGTTAGTATAGCCTCTGTGGAAAACAGTTTTGAAGTTCTTCAAAAAATTAAAAATGCAACTGCCAGCGATTCCAGCTCTTGGTATTTATTTGAAGAAATTAAAAACAGTAATTCAAAAAGATATAGACCCCCATGTTTGCTGCAGCATTGAGTACAATAGCCAAGATTTTGGAACAACATAAATGTTCATTAGTAGATGAATGGACAATTAAGATGTGGTATATATACAATGGAATATTACTCAACAGTTAAAAAAAAGAAATCATTTCATTTGCAATAACTTGGATAGACCTAGAGAGTATTATGCAAAGTGAAGGAAGTCAGTCAAAGAAGGCAAATACTGTATAATTCCACTTATGTGTGGAATATAAAAACAGAATAAAAAAATAAAACAGAAACAGACTCATATATACAGAGAACAAACCAATGGTTGCCAGAGGGGGTGAGGCATGAAGGATGGGAAAAATAGGTCAGAGGGATTAATAAGTACAAACCACTGGTTATAAAATAAGTTATGGGGGTATAATATACAGCATAGGGATTATAGTCAATAATATTATAATTTTGTACGGTGAGAGATGGTTACTAGATTTAAAGTGATCATTTCATGACATATATAAATATGGAATCACTATGTTTTATTCCTGAAACTAATATTATATGTCAATTATGATTCAATTAAAAAAATCAAAAACCCACCAAGTTAACAAGCAAATAAATGAAACTATCTTCTTCATTGCCAGTGGTCTCTTTCTACTAAAAAGCATACCATCAAAGTTACACATTAGACAGAGAACCAAGTAGGATACATGTTTTACTTACCTCTATTCCTTTTCCTAAGAGTAAGGGAATTATGCCCCAATATAGTACATCCTCCTTTAAATCTTTCCCTTCTTTTTAATCTTTTCTAAACATCTAAAAAGAAAAGAAAAGAAAAACCCCCAAAACAAAACAACCTCAAAAAGCTGAAGGAAAAAAAAATGGCCATTCCATATTTTCCTTGTCTTAGTATATCCAGGTTGCCATAACAAAATGCCACAGACTGAGCTGCTTATAAACAGAAATAATTTATTTCTCATGTTCTGGAGCCTGGAAGCCCAAGATCAGGATGCCAGCCTGACTGGTTGAGGATCCTTTCTGGATCACAGACTTTTCATTGTATCTTTGTGTGGAGAAAGGGGCTGAGGATATCTCTGGAACCTCTTTCCTAAGGATACTAAGGTCAGTCAATAAAGAATCTGCCTGCGGTGCAGGAGACCCGGGTTCAATCCCTGGGTTGGGAAGATCCCCTAGACAAGGAAATGGCAACCCACTCCAGTATCCTTGCCTGGAAAATCTCATGGACAGAGGAGCCTGGTGGACTGCAGTCCATGGGGTCACAAAGAGTCGGGCACGACTGAGCGACTAACACACTAACACTAATGCTATTCATGAGGGCTCCACCCTCATAACTTAAGACTTCCCAAAAGGAAGTGGAAAAATTTTCTTTCAAACTGAATTTAAGAGAGTCTCTTTGTACTTAAACCTCACCTTCTATTTGTCACCTCTGATTTCACACCTTGTTTTCACACTAACATTTTACCAACATTCAAGGTCATTTCTCGCTTGGCCTTAGGATATTATTCACCTAATTCAGCTCCGTATGAGTTTAATAGTATGCTCTGAATTCTTTTATCATCAATAAGGATATGAAGGAAACCATCCTCATGGCAGGTTTCCACTAATTAGCATTTGATTCACTGTCATCGTATGAATCACTGGAAACACAGTGATGGTAACTACTGTTGGTAGCTTTGTCCAATGCTTCCATTACCCAGAGGTGGTATAAACCAGACTGCTTCAGCTCTTTGGAAGCTTCTTCTCTCTTACCGATGTGATGCTGTAGCTTTTACTACTTCCTCATAAACAGATATCCGCAGGATCTAACCTGCCTATATCGAAACTGATTCGATCTTTTGTCCGGAGTTTTCACTGAAGAATACAGTGTAGGGTAACTATGACAGCAAACTCTAATAATCTAGAATTTCCTTCAGCCATTGTTTCCAGAGAGAACCTTTAAGACATTTTATGTTGCAACTTGCTTTATATGGTAACAATAATAGGAAAGAGATATTCCTGAAATTAAAAGAACTGTATTCAATTTTTTTTCCCTCTCACTTTTTCCACCTGTCTTTTAGTTTGCTCTCAGCACTGGAGTTAGAGTAAAAAGCAAACTGGTCATGGGAGAAAATAATCTTTGAAAAAGCAATTTTAAGTACAGTGGCCAAAAATATTTTTTTTAATAACTATAATAATTATAGAAGTTGGGTGATGGATACTTGAGAGTTCAATATAATATTTCTCTCATTTGGTGTATTTTGAACATTTTCGTAACAAAAAAATTTAAATAAGTAAACCTTTAAGTGCATTCTCAATCTCTTTTTGCTGTGGTGCATCTTATCAGATATCCTATAAACTACCCTTGGCATCATCCTCCAAATTGGACCTATGTCCAGAGAGAGATATTAGAGTATAATTGAGGTGAAATGTACTATTACTTTACTATAGTTAATAATTTGATGAGAAAAGTAGAGATAATAGCGAAGTGGTGGTAATCCCTGAAAGCTGGAAACTGGGGGCCATTCAAGTAGGTCGTTGATGTTGTTTGCATATGTTTAGAGGAGGAAAAGGGGACCATCGTGTGGATAACACAAGGGTGATATGAGGAAATAAGATTTTTTTTAACTCTAAGTCCAGATGGTAAAGAATATAGAAAAAGAAGCTGAAGAACAAACTTAGGAAGGGCTGATAATGAAAAGCTGAGCTCAGGCAATCTCTGCATATTATCACATATCCAGAATAAAGGAAAGAAGGCTATCATGGGATCCCTGTAAGTGTGATCCCAATGACCCTGAACACAGTGAACATACAGATGCCTGCAAGGACTGCAGTTTTAGCCTGAAACTGATCCAGGCAGAAAAGGACCCTGCACCTTCAAGGATATGGTTTTCCAAAAAGGTTTATCCTCCCTCAGCTTGAGAATGGGGGTAGACTGAACTAGGAAGAAAAGGCATTGATTTCAGTGGTTTGGACTCAAGGAGAGGCAATAAATGAAAGAACTGAGATAGCTTAAGAGAGATGGCTTAGTGTTTTCAGACTGTGCTGAGCTAATGAGGCAATATTTTCATCAGCAACTCACTTCATGTATTTATATTGTTTTATTTTTTAACTGAATTTGTCCAAAAGATTAGTAATATCAGATGTAAAATTGAACAGACTGGGTATACTGTATTTTGGTAGTTATAATGGGAAAGGTATACATTAGAGGCAGAAAAGGGTTATCTGGCTATAGAGAAATATTTAGAAGAGAAATCTCTTGCCCTACTCTTAAATCTTTAAGGGTCTGAAAAGGCAAGTTTTTTATTCAAGATAAGGGTAGAGAAAATCCGGCTAAAGTTGCTTTTTGTTTGGGATCTGAATGGCATTTCATCAGCCATTTGGAATTTAATTGCTAAAGCATAAATAAATTTCTCAAGCCCCTTATTCTCTTTATAATAGCCCTTTCTCATTTGTGTGCTATTCTTCATTTGCCTGAAAAGCAAATTAAGGCTTTCTAGTAGCTATCCACAAATGCAGAGCAACTTCATAGGTCTGGCTTTATTTATTATTCTCATTTGTGATTTCAGAATTTATGCTGAGAATATACTTAAGAAACTAGCCAAAGATGCAAAGGTAGCTGGCATGCTTATTACTAAAGAAAACATGATTAAATTCAAAATCTTCTTCACAAATCTAATGACCTTTAGTGGAGACAAATGCATATTCAGTTCAGATCAGTCGCTCAGTCCTGTCTGACTCTTTGAGACCCCGTGAACTGCAGCACATCAGGCCTCCCTATCCATCACCAACTCCCAGAGTCCACCCAAAACCATGTCCATCAAGTCAGCGATACCATCCATCTCATCCTAGTCGTCCCCTTCTCCTGCCTTCAGTCTTTCTCAGCATCAGGGTCTTTTCCAATGACTCAGCTCTTCTCATCAGATGGCCAAAGTATTGGAGTTTCAGCTTAAACATCAGTCCTTTCAATAAACACCCAGGAGTGATGTGCTTTAGGATGGACTGGTTG
>SJYC01141928.1:0-47090 GCA_006408675.1 Madoqua kirkii
GGTTGCATCCAAGTACTGCATTTTGGACTCTTTTGTTGACTATGATGGCTACTCCATTTCTTCTGAGGGATTCTTGCCCTGCAGTAGTAGATATAATGGTCATCTGAGTTAAATTCACCCATTCCAGTCCATTTTAGTTCGCTGAATCCTAGAATGTCGACGTTCACTCTTGCCATCTCCTGTTTGACCACTTCCAATTTGCCTTGATTCATGGACCTGACATTCCAGGTTCCTATGCAATAGTGCTCTTTACAGCATCAGACCTTGCTTCTATCACCAATCACATCCACAGCTGGGTATTGTTTTTGTTTTGGCTCCATCACTTCATTCTTTTTGGAGTTATTTCTCCACTGATCTCCAGTAGCATATTGGGAACCTACTGACCTGGGGAGTTCCTCTTTTGGTATCCTATCTTTTTGCCTTTTCATACTGTCATGGGGTTCTCAAGGCAAGAATACTGAAGTGGCTTGCCATTCCCTTCTCCAGTGGACCACATTCTGTCAGACCTCTCCACCATGACCCGCCCATCTTGGGTTGCCCCTCAGGCATGGCTTGATTTCACTGAGTTAGACAAGGCTGTGGTCCTAGTGTGATTAGATTGACTAGTTTCCTGTGAGTATGGTTTCAGTGTGTCTGCCCTCTGATGCCCTCTTGCAACAGCTACCATATTACTTGGGTTTCTCTTACCTTGGATGTGGGGTATCTCTTCATGGCTGTTCCAGCAAAGCACAGCTGCTGTTCCTTACCTTGGACGAGGGGTATCTCTTTACTGCCGCCCTTCCTGGCCTTCAACTTGGAATAGTTCTTCTAGGTCCTCCTATGCCAGTGCAGCCACCGCTCCTCAGGTTGTTCCTAATGGTGAAAAGGAAGTATAAGAAATAAAAGAAATAAATGTTAGAAATTTACATAAACATGACAGAATATTATCTGGTGATCATGATATATCTAAAACAATTTAAAATACTAAAATCTTAATATTGATCACTGACCAGAGTGCTGTTTTCTAGAACAGAGCTTTATAGCATAACTGGAATGACAAGCCAAGGATCTTTTCTTCCTGATCGGGAGAAGTTCAATTAGTAGGTGTAGTGAGTGACAGAAGGAAAGCCTAAATGTAGTACGAAAAAGATCATTAATGTGAGGATAGTTCTGAATATTCCTCAAATATCTAGAAAGGAATCTTAGATGGTAGTCAGTCATTCTACATTTGAGTAGAGCATGCTGCAGAAACAGAGACTTAGTATAATCACGGGACAACTTCTTGTATGTGAAAATGTGTGAGCATTGTGAACTCGCATCAAAAGATATGTTTAAGTTGAATGACAAATATCCTGTATCTCATGGAGAAATTTAAAACAAAAGATTTAAAATTCTGTCTATTCCTATAATCCAGGGATTACCTAGAGAATCAAGGATTAATATCATGATTTAATAGAGAATTCTAAACCCTTAGGCACCCATCTAGTTTTGGTAAGTTAGTGAATATCAATTTTCTAAAGAAAATATCAGTGTGGTAAAGAAGCATAATCATTTGGTAATAAGATACATAATGTATCAATATTTGGTTTAGTTCAGTTCAGTCCCTCGGTTGTGTCTGACTCTGCGACGCCATGAATTACAGCACGCCAGGCCTCCCTGTCCATCACCAGCTCCCAGAGTTCATTCAAACTCACATCCATCAAGTCAGTCCCCTTCTCCTCCTGCCCCCAATCCCTCCCAGCACCAGAGTGTTTTCCAATGGGTCAACTCTTCACGTGAGGTGGCCAAAGTACTGGAGTTTCAGCTTTAGCATCATTCCTTCCAAAGAAATCCCAGGGCTGATCTCCTTCAGAATGGACTGGTTGGATCTCCTTGCAGTCCAAGCGACTCTCAAGAGTCTTCTCCAACATCACAATTCAACAGCATCAATTCTTTGGTGCTCAGCTTTCTTCACAGTCCAATTCTCACATCCATACATGACTACTGGAAAAACCACAGCCTTCACTTGTCGGACCTTTGTTGCCAAAATAATTTCTCTGCTTTTGAATATGCTGTCTAGGTTGGTCATAACTTTCCTTCCAAGGAGTAAGCGTCTTTTAATTTCATGGCTGCAGTCACCATCCACAGTGATTTTAGAGCCTAAAAAAATAAAGTCTGACACTATTTCCACTGTTTCCCCATCTATTTCCCATGAAGTGATGGGACCAGATGCCATGATCTTCATTTTCTGAATGTTGAGCATTAAATCAACTTCTTCACTCTCCTCTTTCACTTTCATCAAGAGGCTTTTTAGTTCCTCTTCACTTTCTGCCATAAGGGTCGTGTCATTTGTATATCTGAGGTTATTGATATTTCTCCCGGCAATCTTGATTCCAGCTTGTGTTTCTTCCAGCCTGCATATAAGTTAAATAAGCAAGGTAACAATATACAGCCTTGATGTACTCCTTTTCCTATTTGGCACCAGTCTGTAGTTCCATGTCCAGTTCGAACTGTTGCTTCCTGACCTGCTTATAGGTTTCTCAAGAGGCAGGTCAATCTTCAGTATCCACAAATTCTGACTCTATATCTGAATCTACTCATAGGAAAAATAATAACTTTTGACTTCCAGCTTCAAGAGTTGTACAGATGATAAGATAATATATGTGAAAGCAATATAAGAACTATAGAGCACTGCAGATATACAGACTTCTGTTAACAGTATATGCAGTAATTTTAAAAACAAATCATTCTTATATCTCAATGGCACATATGTAGATCTCTTAACTCTGAAAATTAAACCTTTTACTCTTTGCATAAAACTCTGTAAGGGAATCTATATCTGAGAATTAAAGATGGGCCTGAGGTTAACCATTTATTTTCACTTATTTTGAAAGTATTTTATGAGAGTATACATTCATACAATAAAGTTCACAAAGTGTATTGCTCAAAGAATATTTAGTATTTTCAGTATTATAAATGAACACACCAGTGTAACCACCATCAAAGGCAGGATACAAAACATTACCAACATCCTAGAATATTCCTTCATGCCTCATGCCAGTAAACTGAATTTAATTACTGTTGATTTAATTGTTTTAGAAGTTCATATAAATGAAATAATACGGTATGTATTGTTTGTGTCTGGCTTCTTTGGCTTAACCTTATTTCTGTGATAGTCATAGTTGTTGTTGCATGAAGCAGTTGTTCATTATTTTTATTGCTGTATGTTATTTCACTTTAAGAATATACCAAAACAGAATCCCTTTTGGAATGGCACTCTGAAAATATCCTCTCCTATAAAAACAGTGAGAACACTACTAAAAATTGTTGAAATAAATTTCATACCTCTGGAAATAAACCAAAGATTTGAAGTGATCTGAAGAGAAATTCATTCAAGAAAAACTATTTAATTGTATAAATACAGTGAGCTTTTTGACATTTTAACTTGCTTTATTTGGATTCCCTCTCCCCAGGTCCATGGTAACCTTGAAAATAAGCAGCCTCACACCATAGTAGCTGTGAAAAGCACCCTAGTAGACACTGAAGGGGCCGAATGGATTTGGAGATCCCTAGAAGTCCTGTCAATTGTTATAATTTGACCAGTCTGAAAACTTCCTGGAAAGCCCCATTCATGAGGCTTGTCTTTAGTTTACTTAACCCAGAGTTTGCTCTGTCACTGAGGAGAGCTCTGTCCCCAGGGCACTGTCAAAGACATTCAGCAGCAGTTGTTTAACATTACAGTTGTTTAAAACAGAGATACCATTTAAGATAAGTAAGAGGCTTGCCAAAAATCTTTAAAGGGAACTCTGGAAAACAGATGTCTATAATGGGCTTTGAAAAGTTCCAGCATATTCCTGGGGGACCTAGAAGGCCATATGCATATACAAGGCTGTGTGTATGCCCCAGAAAAACCACAGAAGACCCTATTCTCTCACTTCTAGCACAGCCCAAGAGTCTGTGCAAACAGAGAGTGAATACTAAGGCAGAAAGAAAATGCTGGAGCACTTAGATACCATTTAAGATAAGTAAGAGGCTTGCCAAAAATCTTTAAAGGGAACTCTGGAAAACAGATGTCTATAATGGGCTTTGAAAAGTTCCAGCATATTCCTGGGGGACCTAGAAGGCCATATGCATATACAAGGCTGTGTGTATGCCCCAGAAAAACCACAGAAGACCCTATTCTCTCACTTCTAGCACAGCCCAAGAGTCTGTGCAAACAGAGAGTGAATACTAAGGCAGAAAGACAATGCTGGAGCACTGAAGGCATACCCCAACATAAACACACACAAAGCCTCTTGAAAAAATACCTCAAAAGAACTGACTCAAATTTGTTCCTTTTTATAGCTGAGTAGTATTCCATTGTATGTATGTACCACAGCCTATTTACCCATTCATCTGTCAGTGGACATCTAGGTTGCTTCCATGTCCTAGCTATTGTAAATAGTTCTGCAGTGAACATTGGAGTACATGTGTCTTTTCGAATTATGGTTTTCTCAGGGTTTATGCCCAGTAGTGGGATTGCTGTGTCATATGGTAGTTTCATTCCTAGTTTTTAGAGAAATCTCCATACTGTTACTTCACTCTTTGATACAGAAAAATCATAATCAAATTGTCAAAAGATAAATAAAAATGTACTTTTATTTGGAATGCTTTTATTCCCCTATATGAATTAAAAGATATACACACAGATTATAAAATCATATTGATGGACTTAGTATATAAAAATATAATTTCTATGACAATTATAGCACAAAAGTTGGGGTGAGAAAAATGAGCTACAGTGGAGCAGAGTTTTTGTACATTATTGAAATTACGTTAGTATTAATCTGAAGTAGATGGTTTTAAGTTAGTATGTTAAGAGTAATGCCCATGGCAACCATTAAAACATTGAAATAATATAATAGAAAAAACAACAAGGGAATTAAAGTAATACACTAGAAAACATCTAACCCAAAGACTGCAGAAAGGGAAAAAAGACATGACACAGAACACAAATAACAAAATGGTAAACGTAAATCCTACCTTACCAGTAATTATACTAAACGTGAATGAATTAAGCATTTGAAGCAAGACAAATATTGGAAAAATGGATTTTAAAAAAACAATCCAACTTTATGTTGTCTATAAAAGACATATGTTTGATTCAGAGAACAAAGAGGTTGAAAATAAAAGAATAGGAAAGCAATCTCTTTGGTTACAGTAATCAAAGAGATCTAGTAACCAGAAGAGACCTAGAGTGGTGAGACAAAATAGATTTTAAGACAAAAATGGTTACTAGAAACAAAGAAGGACATTTTATAATAATAAATGGATCAATCCCTCATAATGATGTAACAATTTAAAATGTATACACATCTTGCAACAAAGCCCCAAAATACATAAAGCAAAGCCTATGGAATTTAAGAAAGAAATTGACAATTCAAAAACTATAGTTTGAGACATCAATACCCTACCTTCAATAATGGATCCTGGAGAAGGGAAAGGCTACTCACTCCAGTATTCCTGCCTGGAGAATTCCTTGAACGAGGAGACTGGCAGGCTACAATCCATGGGGCTGCAAAGAGTTGTACACGACTGAGTGACTAACACTTTCACTTTCACTTTTCATTAGATTGTTAGTGATATATTTGTTATTTTGTTGGTTATCATAAATAAGAAATTTCAACATTCATCCTTTGCTTGTTACAATCTACCTTGAAATAGTATATTTATACTTCTTGGATAACACTTTTAGTGTTGTCATTTATTTTCATTCTGTGTATATTTTAAATTACATAATACATTGCTATTATTATTTGTATAGATTTACTAATGTACCCTTCTCTGTGTTCTTAATCTTTTCCTGCAGTTCCATGTATAAACCTGAAAAAAAATTTTTTTAGACTTTCTTTACAATAGTTCTAGTAGCAACAAATTCTCCCTTCTTTTGTTTATCTGAAAATATATTTATTTCACATTCCCTTCTGTGGCTATTTTATGAGTATTGAATTTTGAGTTGGCACCATGTTCTTTCAGAAATTAAAGATGCCGTTCATTAAGACAACTTTAAAGATGTCTTCTGGATTCCATTGTTTAGAGAAGTTGGACTTAAATCTTATTTTTGCTCCTTTGAAAGTAATGTATATATATTTCTTTCCTCTGACTACTTTCAACATTTATTTTTATCATTGTTTTTCAGATATTTGATTATGATGCTCTGGGTCTAGTTTCTTTGTATTTCTCCTGTGGTGTTATGCGGCTTCTTGAACTTAAGACTTCCTGTCTTCCATGAGTTTTATAAAAGTGGTTGCCAACAGTATTTGAAATGTTGCTTTTGTTCAATTCATGCTCTCCTATCAGTGTATCAGACTTTTAAACTCTGTTCCGCATAGCTCTTATTCTCCTGTATTTTCCACTTCTTTCAGTCTCTATCGTTAAATTTAAATATTTTGGACACCTTTCTCTGTTAGATTCACTCTTCTTTTGTCTGATGTGCCTAATCCATTGTAAACTCATCTTTTAATTTTAGTTCTTGTAACTTTTTGTTCTAGCATTTCCATTTGGTCTTGTTTTTTACACACTTGCTAAGCTTTAAATTGAATGCTGAACATTGTATGTGAAAAATTGCAAAGACTCTACATGAAGGTACCTTTTTCCAGAAAGGATTTAATATGTCATAGTCATGTAATGTACAGACTTATTGCACCCTTCCAACTAAAGCTGGATTTTAGACTTTTTAGCCTCATCAACTTCCAGTTTGTTCTAACTCTTAAAGCATAGCCTTTAATTTTTAAGGGGTAGACTTCTTCCTTTTCTTATGAAATCCTGAAGTATTTACTTTGGTTCTTGCATCTTGATGGTATCTAAATTTTCATCTTTTTCGCTTAGCTCTCCAAGACTGCCAAAAATCTCAGCTCACTCTTTTATCTCTAAGCTTTACTTTACACTTAGTTTCTCCACATTTTACCCTGCACGGTTTAGGAGACAGCACATTCTGTAAGAGGAAATTGCACAGAAGTCTGGGCTTCCTCCTCTGTGGTTTTCTTATCTTCTGGATCTTAGTCTTTCAAGTCCTAATCATCTTGTTAGACTCAAACTTTAACATCTGTCTCGTTACCCCTGAGAGACTGCCTTAAGTCCAGGCTGACACTTTCTTAGCCTCTATTACTGATGCCACAGATCTACAAATACATAAGTGAAATTTTGAGGTGAATGTGGAGCTCGTTCATTATAGTTTTCTCTGCTCTGGGATCTTGGTTCCCCCAGTTCAGTTTAGTTCCCTGTCCATCACCAACTCCCAGAGCTTATTCAAACTCATGTCCGTTGAGTCAGTGATGCCATCCAACCATCTCATCCTCTGTCATCCCCTTCTCCTCCTGCCTTCAATCTTCCCCAGTATCAGGGTCTTTTCCAATGAGTCAGTTCTTCACATCTGGTGGCCGAAGTATTAGAGTTTCAGCTTCAGCATCAGTCCTTCCAATGAATATTCAGGACTGATTTCCTTTAGGATGGACTGGTTGGATCTTCTTGCAGTCCAAGGGACTCTCAAGAGTCTTCTCCAACACCACAGTTCAAAAGCATCAATTCTTCAGTGCTCAGCTTTCTTTATAGTTCAATTCTCACAACCATACATGACCACTGGGAAAACCATAGCCTTGACTAGACTGGAAACCATAGCTTTGGTTAGGTTCCTGCAGTACTGGCCTCCTTAGTTCCTATTTAGTGACTTCATACAATTGCTTTACATATTTTTAAATAGTTGTTCTCAATAGGAGAGTTAAAGTAGTATAAGCTCTTCTATCGTAGCCAGAAGTGGAAGTTGAACCGTTTACTTTCAATCTGCAATTTTCCTTAATCTCTACTTTCAGCATAGTCTTCTCAGTTGTGGTTTTAAAACTGCCAAGTTAAAATTGAGTCAGAAAAATTATTTACCTGGTGGACTTGAAATAAGAAAATAAGTCAGGAAAGCATCTATTCAAATATTAGATAAAATGTGTACAATTGCTGTTTTTCTATGATTAGCCTAACTCACAAAGGGAAGATGAATTCCTGAGTTATGTAGATATTTATCTAATACTGCAAATTCACTGTTTGGTGTATCCCAGGACTAATATCAGTATTGAAAAATAAAAGCAAAACATCTTTTTGGTTTTAAAATACAAAACGTAGTGCCTTTTTATAACATATTTTTCATTACTTTTTGGATGTATAACATATATACTCCTTACAAAAAGGTGAGGTTGAAAAACATCTTGGTATTCTCAAAGTCTTATTTACTTATTTTTTAAATGAGAGAAGTAGGTCTCTCTACTATGTACCACAGGCCTTCTGGATGGGACATGCTCCATTTAGAGCTCTGTTTCCTGCTTGGAGGGACAATTAAAATGCTTGCTACTTGAGAAACATTATGGCTCATTGGACTAAGCTTTGAGTCAGTCATTTGGAGTTATAATCCTGCTTCTGCTACTGATTCAATTTGTGCCCCTGGGCAAGCTATTTAACCTTTGTATTTGTTCACCTGAAAAATGAGATAAAATTATCACTTATTTGCAAGAGTAGCAAGTAATAACTGATTTTGAATGTGAAAAAATGCATGTAACATATTTTGACCAGTTAAGATTACTACAACATTCCTACAATTGTTTCCCCTGAAGCCTCAGTAGTGCTTTGATTAAAATTTTTCTGATCTAACTTAAAATGAAGCACAATAAAGTGCAGTTAAGTGTTTTGCTTAATTTGCATGCTTAAACAGGTAGGAAAATCCCATATAGTTTAGCTTGAGAAAACAAAAATATTTTAAAAATAGAGAAAAAATAATCTTTCTTTTCTCCACTTTTTTTTAATTGTAAAAGGTATTATATATTATACACATGTACTATTCCCTATTGCCAATTGCAAAAATTCACATTTATACACAGTAATAACAATATACTCACATCTATTATTTTCCTTTTCCTGTTCATAATTTTTAGAAATGGAGTTTTAATAATAATTACTCTTAATTTTTATGATAATTTTATGTCAGCACAGACTGTTTTAAATGCTCTGACCATATTATAGAAGGGAAATGTTCAAATCACACATTTCCCAGGAACTTCATCTTACTTTGCAGTGAATGCTTTTGAGAAACTATGAAGACTGAATGTTTTGTATACAGAGAAAGTTAAAATATACTTATACTTTGGAAAAGTGCCATTGAAAGGAAAATTTTAAAAATGCTTTTAAATATTTAATAAATTGTCCTTAATTTATTTGATAAACGAATTTAATTTAAAATAGAAAACAATAAATTCTCTCTCTTTACTGTATGCCTCCATTTACCTACTTCTAATATATTTGTAATTTCTCTGAGACTCGGGTTTTTTTCTTATCTATGAAATGGTAATAATATTACCAAGGCTACTTACTTACTTCACGAAGTTGTAATGAAAATTAAGTAAGAATATATATTATATTCTTTAAAAATAATTTATTTTATTAAGATAATGCTGAGGAATGTTGTCACTGAACAGCTCCAAATAACATCTTGGTATTCTCAAAGTCTTGATGTTTTCCAGTTCAGTTGATGTTTTTCAGTTTCACTCAGTTGTGTCTGACTCTTTACAACCCCATGGACTGCAGTGGGTTTTTTTCTTATCTATGAAATGGTAATAATATTACCAAGGCTACTTACTTACTTCACGAAGTTGTAATGAAAATTAAGTAAGAATATATATTATATTCTTTAAAAATAATTTATTTTATTAAGATAATGCTGAGGAATGTTGTCACTGAACAGCTCCAAATAACATCTTGGTATTCTCAAAGTCTTGATGTTTTCCAGTTCAGTTGATGTTTTTCAGTTTCACTCAGTTGTGTCTGACTCTTTACAACCCCATGGACTGCAGTATGCCAGGGTTCCCTGTCCATCACTAACTCCCAGAGCTTGTTCAAACTCATGTCCATAGAGTTGGTGATGCCATCCAACCATCATATCCTCTGTCATCCCCTTCTCCTCCTGCCTTCAATCTTTCCCAGCATCAGTGTCTTTTCTAAAGAGCCAGTTCTTCACATCTGGTGGCCAAAGTATTGGAGTTTCAGCTTCAGCATCAGTCCTTCCAATGAATATTCAGGACTGATATCCTTTAGGATAGACTGGTTGGATCTCCTTGCAGTCCAAGGGACTCTCAAGAGTCTTCTCCAACACTGCAGTTCAAAAGTGTCAAATCTTCGGTGCTCAGCTTTCCTGGGTTCCCTTACCCTGCTGCTCTCCACCCAGGTGCACTTTCCCAATAAAATCTCTTCCTTTGTCAGCACATGTGTCTCCTTGGACAATTCATTTCCGAGTGTTAGACAAGAGCTCAGTTTCGGGCCCTGGAAGGGGTTCTCCTTCCTGCAACAAATGGCGACTCTGGTGGGATCCTTCTTCGCTGAGACTGACCTGCTGACCACTCGGGGTACTCAAGGGCCAGCTTGCCTGCCAAGGGACCAGGCCCAGCGGCCGCAAATGGGACCCTTTTGCCCCTGGTCTCCTCTTGGTGCAGACAACTGGCCAGAGTGCCCTGACTGTTAAGGAACAAGAGACTTTATTGACCTCTTCCCATGGTGCTCAGCTTTCCTGGGTTCCCTTACCCTGCTGCTCTCCACCCAGGTGCACTTTCCCAATAAAATCTCTTCCTTTGTCAGCACATGTGTCTCCTTGGACAATTCATTTCCGAGTGTTAGACAAGAGCTCAGTTTCGGGCCCTGGAAGGGGTTCTCCTTCCTGCAACAAATGGCGACTCTGGTGGGATCCTTCTTCGCTGAGACTGACCTGCTGACCACTCGGGGTACTCAAGGGCCAGCTTGCCTGCCAAGGGACCAGGCCCAGCGGCCGCAAATGGGACCCTTTTGCCCCTGGTCTCCTCTTGGTGCAGACAACTGGCCAGAGTGCCCTGACTGTTAAGGAACAAGAGACTTTATTGACCTCTTCCCACTTCCCTCTCTCTTTCCTCTCCTTAACCCTTCCTATCCTTCCCTGTTTTTCTAGTCCCCTAGTCCTGGACGCAGGAATCTGGGCGAAGGGCCTCAGCCTGAGCTGAGGATTGGAGACTGATCACCTCCTCTTGGCAGAGAACTTGAATTCTGGTTCTGGTCTGGTCTGATTTCTGGTAGGGCCGAGTTCCAGTCCTCCCTTCTCTGGAGGCCCAGGGTAAAGTCCCACAATGCCTGGGTATCTGCAGGTGGCAGGAGACGTCTGTAAGGCCACCCCTTTTGCCCCCCTTTCCTTCCTCCTCCCCCTTCTTTCATCCTGGCTTCCTTTCCTCCCTTTGCAATCTTTAAAGCTGTTAGTACTTGGATCTGAAATTCTGTGTCTCTATAGGAGGTTTTCTGAGAGACTGTATTCTTCTATCTAAGGGCTTCCCTGGTGGCTCAGATGGTAAAGCATCTGCCTACAATGCGGGAGACCCGGGTTCGGTCCCTGGGTTGGGAAGATCCTCTGGAAAAGGAAATGGCAACCGACTCCAGTACTCTTGCCTGGAAAATCCTATGGGCAGAAGAGCCGGGTAGCCTACAGTCTATGGGGTCGTGAAGAGTGGAACATGACTGAGCGACTTTACTTTCACTTTCAGCTTTCTTTATAGTCCAACTCTCACATCCATACAAGACTACTGGAAAAACTATAGCTTTGACCAGACCAACCTTTGTTGGCAAAGTAACGTCTCTGCTTTTTAATATGCTGTCTAGGTTGGTCATAACTTTTCTTCTAAGGAGCAAGTGTGTTTTAATTTCATGGTTGTAGTTACTATCTGCAGTGATTTTGGAGCCCCCCTCCTCCAAATAGTCTCTCACTCTTTCTATTGTGTCCCCATTTATTTGCCATGAAATGATGGGACCAGATGCCACTATCTTAGTTTTCTGAATGTTGAGTTTTAAGCCAACTTTTTCACTCTCCTCTTTCACTTTCATCAGGAGGCTCTTTAGTTCTTCTTCGCTTTCCTCCATGAGGGTGATGTCATCTGCATATCTGAAGTTACTGAGCTATCCTTCTAGGTCACTTGCTTAAATATCTGCCAGGAAGCAATGATTGCTCTGAGTGGTGTCAGCCTTCTAACCCATTATACCTATCGCTTCTTTCTATCCACAACAGCCTGTTCTAGACTATATGACTCAAATTCCATTATTCATTGTTCCAATGACTACCATAACAACTCACATAACTTCCTTGTTTCTCTCTTCCTTAAAACAGCTTACTTAAATCCAGTCATTGAAGAACTCAGTCATTTGCCTTTTCTGTGCCTGCCAATAATAATGTGTTCTGGGAAATAACTACACAGTTGGGCAGACTAGGGTCGTGATAAACATGATCTCCAACCTCAAATGGGTGCTCAAGTTTGGCAATTTTACCCTAATACTTCTCTCTTTGACCTCAGTTAGGATGATTTTGTAACTTTTCATCATGCCCCTTCCACTTTGAGTTGAAAACCGTGCTTTATATCAATATTTCAGGCAACTTAGAGCTCTCAGTGGAGAATATCATCACCCTTCAGTATCCAGTTCTACAAGCTCACCTGTTTCTGCTTGCCCTTTCTTCTCCCTCATGCCTCATTATGGCTTCTGCTGAAACCACTATCAAGGGGAGCTATTCTCTCCATGATGCCACATCCAATGGCCCTTATCTTTTCACTCTTCAACTTACTTATGTCTTTCTAGGTTTTAATACTATTACTATTTCCCTTTTACAAATCATTTCATGTAAGACATCTATCTCTCTGTCTTGGTTTTTATCTCATCTCTATGGCCTTTTCATTACTTTTTCATCCCCTTTCTTGGCTTTTAATCTTCTACTTGCTAAATTTCTTTTTTCTGTCCACTCATTATTTAGAGGTCCTCATTCATTTCCATGGCCTTAAATACCATTTGAGTGCTGACAATTCCCAAACGTATATCTTTGAGATTGCAGTCCCTCCAAACTTCAGTTACCCACATCCAGTTTCTTAAACTGCATCTCCATTTGTATGTCTCACAGCATTTCAATTTTAACACTGTTAACATGGAAATCTTCCACTATTAATGTCTCTGTTTCTTTCCCTATAATGTATCTCTCCCCTTAAATCTTGCCCAAGGCAATAAATGAAACTATTGCTGCTCATTTGCTGGAGATAAAAAGTAGGAGTCATCCAGTTCATCAGCAAATCCTCTTGATCTAAAATACATCTTGAATCTGTCTACCCCCTTCCATAATAGTTCATGGTACCATAATCTATTTAATACAGCATCATTCTAACTAGCTGCTTTCTTTGACAATCTCTTGCAACCTGTTCTCCATTTAAGAGCAAGAATAATCTTTTAAACATAAACCAGACCATATAACTACCCTAATTAAAATCCTCCAATGGGAGAGACATGGAGCACAGACTTAAGGACACTGAGTCCTTAAGGTGAGAAGGAGAGAGTGAGATGTATGGAGACAGTAACATGGAAACTTACATTACCATATGTGAAATAGATACCAATGAAAATTTGCTATATGACTCCAGGAACTCAAGCTCTACAACAACCTAGAGGGGTAGAATGTGAGAGAGATAGAAGGGAAATTCAAGAGGGAGGGGACATATATATACCTATGGATGATTCATATTGATATTTGGCAAAAACCAGCAAAATTCTGTAGAGTAATTCCCCTTCAATTAAAAAATAAATAATTAAAAAAATCTTCTAATGGTTCAATGCTTCGCTTTGAATAAACTCCAAGAACCTTATTTTGACCTATAAGATCCTGCAGTCTGAGGCCTGTTTCCCTCTCTCTCCTTTTTCGTACACTCTTTTCACTGCCACAAGAGCCTTTTCAATTTCTTGAACATATTGTAGATTTTGTACATACTGTTCCTTCTTAACTAGCTCCTCTCATAGCTATCTCCTTTTCATCTTGTAGGTTTCAGTTTAAATGCCACTTCCTTAGTAAGTCCTTCCTGAATCATCCTTTATATAAGAACTCTCTTCATATCTAATACTACCATTCTTGTCCGATATCTCAACATTCTGTCAATTTTTACAAAGAATCCTTCTAATGTGAGAGAGATAGAAGGGAAATTCAAGAGGGAGGGGACATATATATACCTATGGATGATTCATTTTGATATTTGGCAAAAACCAGCAAAATTCTGTAGAGTAATTCCCCTTCAATTAAAAAATAAATAATTAAAAAAATCTTCTAATGGTTCAATGCTTCGCTTTGAATAAACTCCAAGAACCTTATTTTGACCTATAAGATCCTGCAGTCTGAGGCCTGTTTCCCTCTCTCTCCTTTTTCGTACACGCTTTTCACTGCCACAAGAGCCTTTTCAATTTCTTGAACATATTGTAGATTTTGTACATACTGTTCCTTCTTAACTAGCTCCTCTCATAGCTATCTCCTTTTCATCTTGTAGGTTTCAGTTTAAATGCCACTTCCTTAGTAAGTCCTTCCTGAATCATCCTCTTATATAAGAACTCTCTTCATATCTAATACTACCATTCTTGTCCGATATCTCAACATTCTGTCAATTTTTACAAAGAATCCTTCCCATTTGACAGTTACTGGCTTGCTATTTTTGTCTTCTTTATGTTATTGTAAGCTCAATGAGGGCAGATATTATAACCACTTCATTTATACAATCAACATCTCACACAAGTCTTATATGTAATAATTACATCAAATAAATGAATAAAGATGGACAATACAGTGAAAATGATTGGTTCTTATGTAGTCGTGCATTATAGAATATTTTAGGACTATTTTAGAACTAAGCATCAAAGCCTTATTTAAATTTTAAGTATTTGTCAAAATGGAGGAAGGGCCGTGTATTTGAGAGTCTTGGGTTTATAGCCTAGTCTCTATTTCCGTGCCTTTCAACTTGTATTTGCCAAATTTACAACCTATGGAAATTTTAAAAATAAAATATAATAATGTTGAATTACTAAAAACATGAAATAAAAATAAAAATATGAGCCCTGTATTATTACCTTCAGTGAGGTAAAATCATTCTGTCAAGTTTCTACAAAATGTAAACGGTTGTTGTCAATGTCTATGTTAGTCTCACTGAGAATCAGTGACAGTTTGAGATTAACACTTGTTTGAGAACTTTACTTTGCGTAGTTTTGTTTTACTTAAACTTGCATGACTTAAGTCCTTGGCATTGCTTTACATAGTTTATCTCAAAGCCTCAACTATTCTTTGTAATACGAATAATAGTTGAGAACTACTAGAAGTAACAGTTTAAAAAGTAAGCAATAAAAGAGTTGTAGCATTTATAAAATAGTCATAAAATTTAGAAATAAAATAGAAAACTGTTAGAAATAGGAGATAAAACGAAGCCCTCTGTCACGAATATAAATTGGAGAGTGTGGTTAAAAGTCACCCCTAAATTTTAAACCTGTTCTATTTCCCACACATTTACTGGGTTTTGAACAAGGTGCCAGTGGGAGAAAAAGTCAAATGTTACCCTTGGGATTATCTTCCTTCATAGCTCAGTTGGGAAAGAATCTGCCTGAGAGGCAGGAGATCTGGGTGCATTTCCTGGGTTGGGAAGATCCCCTGGAGAAGGAAATGGCAATCCACTCAAGTATTCTTGCCTGGAGAATCCTATGGACAGAGGAGCCTGGCAGGCTACAGTCCATGGGGTCACAAAAGTCAGACATGACCTATCGACTCAACCACCACCCTAGAATGTTACCGAGAAACCAATTGGTTGTTGAGATTTTATTACTAGCTGGGTTGGTATAGCTTTTTTTTTTTATCAAAGTGCTGGATACCTTATTTCCATAACTGGTTTCTCTTAACTCCTCTAACTCACTTTCCTGACCTAAAATATTCTGTCTTAATGTTTTGGCCCTTAGCCATTTCCACATCCTTTATTCTTCTCAGTACATGTCTTTTTTTTGCCTGATTGGCACAATGGAATGCTATGGATATGTAGAAAAGGAAAGTTACAGTAGCAAAAGCTAGAATATTCACGGAAGATATGATTATTATCTGCCTTCCTTTGACTTACCAAGTTACTAAATTTGTTCGCCTTGTACTATGCCTTACAGCTTAGGTATGTAATGAATTCATTACTTGTGCCACTTCGGGAATGTCCATGTTATTTGAACATAGGAGTAGATTTTTACAGTAGATGAAAGCAGCAGAAGTACTTTAAAATCTTTCATATAAGGGGAATTCAATATCCTTCATTCTCCAAAGGGATTGTCATCTTCCTGAAAATGAAGAAAGAGAGATTTGGCATGTCTTCCTCATTTGTGGCTGTTGGTATATCCAAAGGCAGGTGAACTCCTTAAGGTGAATTTCCTCACAACGTATGGCATACTGCTAAGTCACTTCCGTCATGTCCAGCTCTGTGCAACCCCATAGATGGCAGCCCCACCAGGCTCCCCCGTTCCTGGGATTCTCCAGGCAAGAACACTGGAGTGGGTCACCCTTTCCTTCTCCAGTGCATGAAAGTGAAAAGTGAAAGTGAAGTCGCTCAGTCGTGTCTGACTCTTAGCGACTCTATGGACTGCAGCCTACTAGGCTCCTCCGTTCATAGGATTTTCCAGGCATGAGTACTGGAGTCGGATGCCATTGCCTTCTCCTTTTGCTTCAGTTGTGTCCGACTCTGTGCAAACCCATAGATGGCAGCCCCACCAGGCTCCCCCGTTCCTGGGATTCTCCAAGCAAGAACACTGGAGTGGGTTGCCATTTCCTTCTCCAACGCATGAAAGTGAAAAGTGAAAGTGAAATCACTGAGTCGCGTCCAACTCTCAGCGACTCCATGGACTGCAGCCTACCAGGCTCCTCCGTCCATGGGATTTTCCAGGCAAGAGTACTGAGTGGGGTGCCATTGCCTTCTCCTTGTAGTATGGCACACTACCCAGTCTCAAAAGCAAGGTCAATTTCGTTTCCTCATCCAGTCAACACACACTTGAATCTCTAGGGTAAATTGGCTTCTTGAGTGTCTTCCAGTTGGGAAGAACTGGAAGTTCAGTTGAACTTTTATCAGGACTGTGGACTTGAAGTTCTTAGCACTGCAGTGACTGCAAGCCTCGGTATCAGGTTTGAGTGATGTTAGCTAAAGCTGTTTAACACATAATTGTCTAAAGCTCAGGCAAACCAGAATTCGTTTCCTTTTCCTTTCCTTCCTTCCTAAATCCAATTTGTTCAGCTTGCATTGTTAGGAAAGTGTTGGATTTGTAGATAAGAAAAGATGATTATAGAAAATAGGAAGGAAAAAGGGGCAGTAGTGTTAGCTGCAGCTACCTCTATCTTCTTTTTAAGCTTTGGAATTCAAGTGGGAATTAGTCATATACTCTCAAGTCTTTTTCTGTTAAAAAAAATTTTTTTTAAAATTTTTTGCACTTACAAACTGAATATTTCTAAAAGTGAAAGAAACTAATCAAAAATGAATTTCTGGTTCATGTGAACTGGGAAATAGTCAATATTAAGTTGATACCTGGTATTAGTTTGTTGCTCTAATTAGCCATGTCTTCAGAAACAACATAAAATAGAATACTTTATTTCTAGGTTTTAAAAAATTTTACTGAAATATAGGTGACTTACAATGTTGTGTTTCAGGTGTATAGCAAAGTGATTCATACTCACACATAGGTTATTACAAGATACTGAATATAGTTCCCTGTACTACACAGTAGATTGTTGGTTATCTATCATATTTTAGATATATATGTATTTTTAATACAGAGGGTGGGAATGAACACACATTCAGGAATAAAATGGGTAATTACTGTTATTGGATGTTAACAATTACTACCAAGGAGCTATTTTAACTCTTTATTAAAGAATAGTCTAGTGAAGACTTTGACTTGTGGCTCATTTTTCATATTATGGAAAAATATTTTTCATCTTCTCTTGCATTCTTATACTGGAAATTTGGGTGGTAAGACAAGGAATATTTTTTCAAGTTTTAGTCCTATTGCTAGTCATTCCTGTTATTCCACTTGCTCTGGTTTCACAATTTAAGAAATACTGATGCAGAGATAAGACAATAGTGGGGCCTGACTCAGGGCAAAACTAACATCAAATTCCTGAATAAACCAAATAAAATACACTCTTCCATTCTAGAAATTTTAGTGGCAAGTCTTAATCAGAGAATGGAAGGTTTCTATTTATTCCTCTGAGCAGTTCATAAAGTCCAAGAACTACATGAGACCATTTGGAAACTCTGAAGACCAACTAGTGACTTTTCTTAACTGTTGCACAATATCATTCAAATTCTGAGCATCACGACTTGAGAACTGGAAATCTTGGAGAGGGTTTAAACAGCCACAATGATTACTAATAACCTTGACAAGTTGTAGAAGTGGCCAGGTAATTACAGGATGAACTTAATAGAAACAGAGTAATTTAGAGGAAGAGACAAATAAGACACTATAAATACAAGGGAGAAGCCTTGGCTTTGTGGGGAAATGTGGGAACTAGTAAATCACGAGTACAACATGTATTTGTCATATAAAAGAGATGTTTTATTTATTTACTAGTAAAACTCCCAAACTTGTAGATTACATGTGGGACTATTGTGTTTAAGAAAAAGGCAGTCATTCCCTAGTCAATTATACAATTATTCACATTAAACACCTATCACATCAGGCTTGACACTGAGTACTGGCATAAACCGGGGAAGCAGACATAAGACCTGCACCTACAACGGAGCTCGCTAAAGTGTGGAAATAACAAAGCTCGTACCTTTAATACTCTCTTGGGTTTGTATTCTGTAGCCAGCTTCGACTATAGCAAATACTGTGAACTCCCTGAGATAGAGATCTACTTTTACATTTTGGATCCCATTCCGTGTCTAGCATAGCATCTTTTAAGAAATCAACTTGGATTCAAGGGTAAAAATAAGCCCTAAACGAACTAAAATTCGAAAAAGTAAACACTAATCTGATCAAATGTGTCGATCAAAATCTGCACGTTTTCTCTTCAGCGAGTAATAAATATTTGAGAACCTATTATACGCAGAACAGTTCTCAACAATGCTTTGTGTACAAAAGGGAAGGAGGGAATGGATTCACATTGCACATCACGATAATTACCGTGGAAATCCTGGCCGGGTGGATAGCCCATCCTCCTCGAGTTCCACCAGCCTCCCAACCCCTTTTCTTTCCCTTTTAACCGAAATACAAAATGCATAAAGCAAAAGCCACAGGGGCCGGACGCACTGCTACCACTGGGGGTACAAACGCCAGCTCCCGCAGGTTGGCAAGTGCGGAGGACCAAGACCCACCCCGGCTTCACTGCGCCCGGGATCTAAGAGCGGACGAGGCGTCCCCCCAGAGGAAAGACAAGGCGCCGCAGACGCCCGCCCCGCCCCGGGTCCTGTTCCTCTCGGGCTCCCCTGACCATTCGGGCGTGCGCTCCGCTGAAAGGTCAGTGGAGCACGATTAGGAAACCATGCACTCGAGACCCCGACAACATTCACTTGCCACCCACCCGGGCCCCACCGCCCAGCAGGCCAAGCAGGCCGGACGTCGAGGCCTTGCAGTTAAGAGCCTCCGTCCGCCCCGCCTCCTCGCCCTCCTGCCGGCCCCGCCCTCGCTCTTACCCCTCCCCCGCTCCCGCCTCGCTTCCCCGACAATCTCCTCGCGCTCACGGCCCGGCACGCGCGCTGCGCCCGGCCGCCGCCGCCGCCGCTGCCGCCGCTGCCGCCGCCGCCGCCGCCGCCGCAGCCGCCGAGCGTTCCTTCGCCGTGCCTGGCTTCCAGCTTCGGGCCGGAACCGGAAGTTTAGGGGGCGGGGCCGGCGGAGGCCAGGGGACCGAAAACGCGGCCGAGCCTGGAACCCGGAGCCGGAGCCAGAGCCTGGACCAGAACTTGGCCGCCGCCTGCACCACCGCAGCCGCCCGCCGCTGCTTCCCCGCGCCACTGCCGCCGTCTCGGCCGCCACCGCCGCGAGCTCGGCCGCCAGTGGTCCGCGGACTTTGGGTGTCCGGGTTGAAGGTCGGTCCGGACGTCGGACCCAGCTCGGTTCCCGGACTGTCCGGGCGGCAGCGGACGCCGCCGCCTCCTCGTCGCCTCAGCCTGGCGTTTTGTTCGGAGAGACCCGAGAGGCGAGCGGAGCTGACAGTGATTTTGACAGTGATTTAAACCCGCTTTTGTTGTTGTTGGCTTTTCGTTGTTTGGTTTTCTGTGTTGTGCTTGTGTGTGGCGATTTTTCTCCCCCGTGGTGCATTTTTTTTTTAATTGTTGTGCTCACTCTTGGGTGTCCGGGTTGAAGGTCGGTCCGGACGTCGGACCCAGCTCGGTTCCCGGACTGTCCGGGCGGCAGCGGACGCCGCCGCCTCCTCGTCGCCTCAGCCTGGCGTTTTGTTCGGAGAGACCCGAGAGGCGAGCGGAGCTGACAGTGATTTTGACAGTGATTTAAACCCGCTTTTGTTGTTGTTGGCTTTTCGTTGTTTGGTTTTGTGTGTTGTGCTTGTGTGTGGCGATTTTTTCCCCCCCGTGGTGCATTTTTTTTTAGTATTATTATTGTGCTCGCTCTTTTTCTTTTTTCTTTTTTTTGACCTCGTGAACGTTTTTTTTGGTCGGGGCTTCCGAATATGTTTTATGACGGTTGATTTTACACCAGGAGGTTTGTCTCCGAGGAAGACCCAGGGAACTGGATATTTAGCGAGAACTTCCTACGGCTTCCCCGGCGTCTCGGGAAAATGGGAGCTGCTGCAAAGTTGGCGTTTGCCGTCTTTCTTATCTCTTGTTCTTCAGGTAGGTGCATGGAGCGCGGCGCGGCGGGGCTGCCGCCGCTGCCGGAGGCCGCGGTTGTTGTCGGGTCGGCGAGCTCCAGCGGAGCCTGGGGGAGGTTTCCCCACCCCGAGCCCCTCGGCTGCCGCCCTCCACAACCGCCGCCCCCACCCCCCGGGCTGATTATGATCTGGAAACCTCCATGAATTTTTTCTTTTCGAGTTTGGTTGGCGACTGATAAGAGTGACTGCTCTGTTGTTGTGGAAGCGAGAAAGTCATGGTTTGTGGCCGTAACGCTGAATGACAGCGCTGGTTGGCTTGCAATTAAGCCGCAAATACCACAAGTGACAATTTATGCAAAGGTTTGAGACCCGAAAGGCGTATTCCAAAACGTCCTTTTAGTGTGGCATATTCCGAAAATAAGGGTGTTTTGTTGTTGTTTGTGTGTGTTTGTTTGATTTTTAAAATTCTTTGAAGCAGTGCTTCAGTGACTCTCTCAGCAGATCAAGTCAGTTGCTACTTAATTTTGACCGTGAGAAACAATGCATTAAATCAGCAATTTCATCTGGGTGTCCCCTCACGTTTTCTGTAACTTTAGTGTCCAGCAGTGTTAAAAATAGTTGTAGTTGTTGTTGTTGGAGTATGAACAATAACCCAGTGCAGAAGAGGTATGCCACTGTGTGTTGCTAATGTGCTGGCTTTCAACCACCATTTATGTGCTCTTTTCTGGCATAGATTTTGCTTACCTACGGAATACTTATTTTAAACGCGTTGTGTTGGAGCATTGTTTTCGATTTAGAACAACCCATTTGAAATTGTACATACTGTCAGATACACTGTAGTCATAAAATGGGTTTTGGCCCTGGGTTGGAAGAAAATTTGGCTCATTTATATTTGAAATTTTGATTTTGTGAGAACGTTCTGTGGTTGCAACCAGTGGTTGGAAAACTATCTAGGCTTTTGTATTTGAAATTCTGTAAATGAATACAACATCTAGCTTAAAGGTGTGCAGATGTCCATAAGAGGAGAGTTAGTTTGTAGATGAAACAGTTTTAAAGTGGCAGTGGATGTATTTATCATAAAATTCAATATTCAGTTACTGTGTTGTGAGATAGAATTATAGGGGGACAACAAATTGACAGGTTTCAAGGCCATGTCTTTTATCTCGTTTGCCACGGGGAAATTAGAGGGTGGTAGTCTTTTCTTTGTGTACCTCTGTGGTGTGTGTGTTTGTTGTGTGTGTGTGTATGTCGGTGTCCATCAGTCTTCCCTGCCCCCCTTTTAATAGAATCTTTTGTAATGTATAGAATTTGCTGAATGGTACATTTCCTTGTGGTTAATAAATGGATAAAGTCTAGTCTTATGTCTGTAGTGGTATTGATCAGTTCCGGGTGGGCTGAATGTGTTTGTGAAATGGCGATCATTGCCAGAGATTAACCAAAAGAATCATGTCTGTTTAAATGGAAGAAGGAACATGCTTAAGGCAGGCTGACGGTTCTTTTTGTGCAGGGTTTGGGGATGAAGATAAACAATGGTGTCTCTGAAATGAATGAATACTGGATAACATTAAACCTCTTGCTTTTTGTGACATAACCTAACCATGTAGTTTTTATTTTTCCTGTAGTACTCTTCCTCCTCTGCCCCTATATGTTCTGGTTGGTGAACTCCTCTTATTCATATTCCTTTTTCTGATCTCCTGCCCTTGAGGAGGAGGGGCATCATGGCCACTGACCAAGGAATTGTGGACATTATTCCCTCCCAAACCCACGGGAGTCACACTAATTGTTGAAGGAAGCTATTCTTGAGCAGTCTCAAGGTATTACTTCTGGAAAAGCAGGCTGTCGATATAGATGTTACAGCTTCTTTTGCTTGGCTTAGGAGTAAAAAGAATTGAGCATTAGTTTCTTGTAGGATTATTTTCACTGAGTCAGGAGGTTAATAGGGCTAAAATTTTCCATAAAGTAATTTTGTTACTAGAGAGTACATAGATATTGCACTTACATTAAGTATTGTTGAGTAGGTTTTTTAAAAAATCCTAGTTTAAAATATAATTTTGTTGAAGATAATTGAAATAAATCTTAAAGACTTTAATCCATATTTACACATGAAGATTTTTAATACTTAAAATGTCTATTTTTCAAAGGTCTTTTGTTACGCATCAGATGCACTCTCAAAGAGGATTATGTTTTTTTTTTTCTAATTGATTTTTCTGTATAATATTTAATCTGGCCTGCTGGAAGCATGAGGATGACTATTTTTATGAGAAAACATTTCCAAAGTTGTCTTTTTGTTTGTTTATGGATATTTGATATTTTAAAAATCAAATGAATAGTAGTAAAGAGCAGTTTTACTTCAGGTGTTTAGGATGGATGTTTACTGTTCTCTTTAATATTTTATGGACTTGGATTTTTCATTTTCCCTCCCATGGTATGGATACTAGAGACTCATTATGTAGAGTGTTCCTCTAGGATATGGCCAAGTGTATAATTCACTCCTTTCATTCTGGGGGAAATATTTTTAAGTTTTGTCCTCATCCTGAAATGCCTTCAGATTCCTTTTGATTTTAAATGTTTTCATTGCCCTTATCCTTACTCAGATTCTGTTTCAAAACACAAATATACTTCTTAGTTATTTTGTTTTTAAAGCATTGTGGTTAATTTGTATCATTCTCCAAATTTGTTGAAATCTGAGGAAGAATTTAATACTTGCTCT
This sequence comes from Madoqua kirkii, assembly GCA_006408675.1. Taxonomy (NCBI): domain Eukaryota; kingdom Metazoa; phylum Chordata; class Mammalia; order Artiodactyla; family Bovidae; genus Madoqua; species Madoqua kirkii. The sequence continues at coordinate 23,319 of SJYC01141928.1, forward strand.
AGTGTTTAGGTTTATCCTCTCTAGAGTGATGCAGCTATTGTGGTATTTGAGTTGCATTGAATAAGCTGAGAATTCCTTTGGATTCTATGGGAACCGAAACCGTCTGGTCTATATATTTAATGAAATAAGGAATGGAGATAAAGTAGTTTTGTGCATTTTCTTCTGTTCAGCATGACAATACTGTGTGGTTGTGTGTGGATATGTGCATGTATGTGTGATTGGAGGGGACATTGGAGTACAGTGAATCTTCTGGAACTCTTCTGAACTTGACGAACAAGTGATAGATATTAAATGCTTTTGTTTTCTAAGGCAGAATCTCTTAAATATAGTCTTTGATCAGATTCAAATATATTATCTTTGAACATTAATACCAGAAGAAAAACAAAACAGCACCTTCCCTCAATTCATTTTTTTCTGCTTATAAGCCAGTAGTTCTCAAGCTTGGGTGACTTTTGCTCCCCAGCCCGGCAGCTCTTCCCCAGGGGCCCTTTGGAGACACATTTGGCTGTCACAGCTGTGGGGGAGGAGGAGAGGGTGTGCTACTGGCATCTAGTGGGTAGAGGATGGGGATGCTGCTGATCATCCTGTGATGCACAGGACAGCCTTCCACAACAAAGAATTATCTGGCTGTGAATGTCAATAGTGTTCAGGGTAAAAAACCCTATTCTAAATTCTTAATTTTAAAAAGGATTAGTGTATTAGTAAAAGGTCTCTGCTCTCCCTCTCAACAGTTAGTCATTAAGTAATGGCATTTTTTTCTCCAGGTGACCTTGTATTGAGAGTTTTCATCTTTTCATTATTTTTAAAAATTGGCATTACTAGGAGAATAGACTATAGGTATATATGTTATAGGTATATATGTTATTTTATCTTATTGTACTTCAATAAAAATACTTTTGCTGACTGTTACAAATAAACTTTTTGTAACTCATCTGTTATGATGGAGTACTTTTGAAGACTGTATATTCATGGATATGAAGAGTGATTGGTCAAGGTATCAAGTTTAATTATTTTTGCTTTTGATCCAGTAGTTTCTTTGCTCTTAGTAATCATCTTTAAGACTATTTCCTCCTATCCTTATTGAAATCACTGAATGATGTGGTGACAGCAGGGGTGTGAGAGAGAGAGAAGGAGGAGGAGGAGGAGGAGGAAGGGAGGGTGACAGAGGGAGAAGAAAAGAGATGGATTAATACGATGCCTGGAAGTTTTGTAAGTTTTGTAAGTTTCACTATTACATCTTCCCTGAATGGAAAAACTGAATTTACACCTTGAGGTTTTTTTTTTTTGGAAAGAAGATTTCCTTTATCTAGCAAATGCATTGGAGAAGGAAATGGCAATCCACGCCAGTGTTCTTGCCTGGAGAATCCCAGGGACAGGGGAGCCTCGTGGGCTGCCGTCTTTGGGGTCGCACAGAGTTGGAAATGACTGAAGCAACTTAGCAGCAGCAGCAGCAGCAACAGTAACAGCAAATTTTTAATTTTAAAAAACTTTTAAAGTGATTTCTTAATTACACAGTTTTCTTGAGAATCTGTTATCTGGGTTTTGGTCACCATTAGACTCGTTTAGGCTATACTACGAAGTAATATTCTATGATCTATTGCAGACCCTTGTCCTTTTTGAAGTTAAAATTTGGCCATAATTAATAAGTGCTTATTTTGTTTTGAACTCTGGTTTTAAGGAAGTTAGCCAGCCAGGATAAGAATTACAGTGAAGTATTTAAAGTAAATAGCGCTATACACCATAGAGAGGAAAAATTCTGAAGTTGCTCTCACAAAAAAAGTGTACAAATAAATCTCATAATTTTTGTAACACACCTCGCTAGACATATCTCTGGGACTAGCTGACATTTTCATCTTTTGTGTCCACTGGACTCATTATTTCATGAGAAGTAAAGCATAACTAAACCAAATGAGATTTTAGTAATCTTTAAATTGTCTCTTTAGATGCTAAAATTCTTTCATGGCTTTTTTACTTTTGTCATTACTCGCATTTCTCATCTTTGGTGTCTTATAAATCTGTGACTCAGGTTTGTCTTTTCATGCTCCCTAATGTTGCCATTGTCATGGTGCCACTCAGTCAGTCAGGTAAGGTTTGCAGCGTTTGATGCTGAGGTGACTAGTGTTCCTCAGTTTTATTCCATATTCTGTAACTTATCATTTCTCCCTTTCCCTTTCATTGTGATTCCCTTTCTCCTTTCCACTCTTGCTTATCTTCTCTGTTGCTCCTGTACTGTAGGCTGCTTACTTGTGGAACTTACTCAGTTACTTAGTATCAAGGGTGGCTCAAGAGGGCTCAGCTTGGTTTAAATGAAAACAGATTAGATTTAGAATGCTTGAGAATTGACCAGATAGTCTTTTCTACTGTTCTTTTCATTTGTTGGTTTCTGGAATACCGCACACACTTGGTGCTGGTGTTACTCTCTTGAAATCAAATGGCTTGAACTTTACATTGCTCTTACTCACATACCTTTATAATATTCTGTTTTTCTTTAACTCTTGCTGTTTTCAAAAAGTCTGTCTCTTATTACTATTCATTTAACATCTTTGTTTAAGCCAAAATTTGACCAGACCAGAGAGGATATTTTTGCCATTGCTGGGACCACATTCCACTTCCACTTCCACATTACACATTACCACTTCTGTGGTAGATTTAATTCTGTTAGGTTATAGTAGTCATGTCTAGACAGAACATTGAGTTCAAATCGACTATTGAACATGAAAGTTCCAGGAATAATGTATAGAGGAAAGAGAAGAAGTCAAGAAGGTAAGAAAACTGCAGATAGCAATAGACTCTCTGTCGTTCTCCAGCTGGATTTGTGTTAGTCACTTTGACAAATGCAACGCTTCTAGTGATCATGGTTTGTTTAATAAAGGGACCTGAGAGGAATGTGTTGTTGTTTCTGAGGTTGGATTTCTTAAAAGTATTAGCATGGTGACTTAAGGGGGAAAGAGGGGAGGTTCTTCTGGATACTGGACAAGAAAGTGGTTGTGGTGGTCAGTAGACGAGCGCTGGTGTCAGCACTGCTGCTGCCATTTCTTTCACCTGAATTTATTATGGTACCTTTCTGACTGTAACTAATGTCCCTGCCGCTAACTCTTCTCCCAGTCCAACCACATAGCTGCCAGATTAGCCTCATTTAAAAATGTCTGAATATGTCACTCCTGCTTAAAACCCTTGACCTGTCACCTTTAGCATAAAATCTGAAGTCTTTAGACTGGCACACAAAGTCCTTTATCATTTAAATCCTGCCTCTTTTCTCTAAAAGCAGGTAAAGACTTTCCCTGCAATGCAGGAGACACCAGAGACACTAGTTCAATCCCTGGGTCGAGAAGATCCCCTAGAGAAGGAAATGGCAGCCCACTCCAGTATTCTTGCCTGAGGAATCCCGTGGATAGAGGAGCCTGACAGGCTACAGTCTGAAGGGTCACAAATAGTCAGACATGACTGAGCGACTCAGCACAGCGAGAATAAGGGTATAGGTTCTAGAGTCTGACTTTCTTGCTGTACATTCTCATTTCCCAGCTTAACTTTGGGCAGGTCATGTCACCTTTTGTGCTTCAGTTTTGTCATCTACAAAATAGGAATATTAATAGTGCCTACCTCACATAGTGGTTTCAAGGTTAAATGTCACATAAATGCTAGATATTCTGCTGTGGCTCCTCTTCAGCATGTGCCCTATACTCCAGGTATTCAGACTCAACATACAGTTTCCTGAATGTGTCCTTCTTTATTATATATTAGTATGGTACCTTTGCACATGTTGTTTCTTCTTCCTTTACCTGTTTAACTCCTTGTTTGTGAGACTGATAAGTACCACCTCTTCAAAAAAAAAAATATTTCTCTGCCACTTAACCTACAGTGAATTAGTTAATTTCTGTTCTTTATAAATGACCTTGATTCCAGTAATTACTCTTAATGTTTACTTGCATATATGTAGTAAGACTTTGAGCTCTTCGAAGACATTTTCTCTTTGCTCACAGACTCACACCTAGAACCTGGTATCTACTATGTGCTTAACAAATGTTTACCTGAATGAATGAAGTAAAATGTTTTTATTTCTGGGCCTGAGTTTTCTTTTTATGTATTAAAGCAATAAACTTGGATTGGATGATCTCTGAACTTTTTTCCTACTGTAAAAGCTTTATGAGTCTAGTTCTAAGGGTAAAGTTTGATAATGACGTTTTATTAAGAAAAAGTGATTTTGCTGGTTGTTTTTTGAGTATCCCTAAATTCTGTCCCGTTTTTAAATGCTGTGTCTCTGATCCTTAGACTAAATCGTTTAATATAATTTGAATTGTATAGATTTAAAAGACGTCTTAGAGTATTTTGAATTCAGTGGCTTTCAGCTTTTTTTTTACCATAACCGACAGTAAGAAATACACATTGTATCATGACTCAGTTCCCATATACGTAAATAGGTATGTGCATCAGAAATAGAAGTTTCATGAACTTACTGCATGCAGGACACTTTTGTTTGTTTTTATATTCTATTTCATTAACAAATTTTTGATTATGATCCCATTAATTAATTCAGTGACCCACTAATGTGTTCTAAGCTCTCCCGAAATACTGGTTCTATTCTCTCCACCCAGTTCTCAGAGTAGAGAAGGAAACTACAGAAGTGAATATATGCAATGAAAAATACGTGCACTGAAAAATATGCTCATTATTTAGTCTGCGATGGAGAACTTGTGCCTCCATACAGAATATAGGGAGAACTGGTCCCAGGGCAGAGCATGGACTTGCCATGACTGAGCTCATTTCTCTTCTGACTTACCTGGATGACTTATGCACATACAGAGGTGCTAAAACAAAATTATATTGTAATTTTGAATAGTTCAAATTTTTTATTTAGGAAAGACTTGCTGGAGGAGATAGGTCCTAATAATAGGAAAAAAAATATCTTGACAGGAGGTTGAGAAGCATATTCGTCTTACTGTGTGGGAACAGGGACAAAATGGATCTGGAATACAGAAAGCATTTGTGAGTAAACCTGACTATGGATGGTAGGCAAGTTGAGATAGAAATTTTTGACTAAATTTGACTAAATCTAATTTCTGTGATGGAAAAATGTTTAGAACTGCTTGAAGTAAAACAGTCTCAGTTGAGGGAGTTTAATCCAGATGAAAAGTTATTAAAACCAAGAAGAGGTAGGAGTGGATGATAGACATCCTGATGACTATCCCAAATACTTATAGTACGTGGAATATAGAACAGAAAAACAGCTTGGAGATTAGGTAGAATGGCAGCGCTACTAAGTAGATTGGTAAAGAAATAATAAGCCAGAAGAAAATAGGAAGCACTTTCATAACAAAAGAAATTCTGTAATGAGAGATCCCATGAATGAAAATTATATAGATTTGGGAAAATAAGAATGCATAAAAATATGAGAGCATATATTATTTCTCTTACATACAGTACAGTGTATGGTGGCTATGTCTCCATTGTGAGGTTAATTCTAAGCTCTGGTAGCTCAGTATGTTGTTTGTATTTAAATAATGGTCAGACTCCAGTAATTGCAGTGATGCTCATACTGGTCATTCAGATTATATTCTTTGAAATCTATGTGAGGCATTTTCTTCACAGTAAATTGTACTGCGTAGTTTTAGAAACTTTTCTGAGGTTGGTATATGTGATTCAGGCCTGCTTCCTGAACCTTTGCAATACCTTTTTTTTGGACTAGATAAAAGTCTCTTTGGTATTAGTAATTGTAATCATGTTGGGAATCATTTTATCCTCTAATGTTGCTGAACAAAAATAATTGTAAAGCAATGAGATAATTATTTGAAAGGCTTACGTAAGGAGGGGTTGCCTTTTAAGGTGAATCATCTTTACATATTATAGTTATAAGCCTATCTTATCTAAAGCTTTAGGAAAAAAATTTTCCTACTAATGATTACTAACCTTATATTTTGTAGAAATGAGCCCTGTCCTGGGAAAAACCTGTTGGTCTTCACATCTTTATGATACATTGTAATTCAAGTTGTTCCAAGGCATTATTTCAAGAGGAAGAGGCATGGGCAAATTGTCAGATCTTGGGAAGCTTCTAAAACTCTGAGATTAATTTTTTTTTTCATTTATTTATTTTTTAATTGAAGGATAATTGCCTTACAGAATTTTGTTGTTTTCTGTCAAACAATATCTTTTAATTTGTAAACCAAGATGTTGTAAAGGGAATAATGTGCCATTTAAAACAGGAGCTGGGTCATAGTAGACCTTAAAAGCCTTATTTTAAAAAATGTAGTATGTAAAAACATTTAAAATGCAGTTTTAGTTTTGGGGAGATTTTTTAAATTTGCTGGAAAATACTTATAAATTAATATGAAATAATATTTGACTAAATGATTCGGCCATAGAAGATATCAGTAATGCTGCCAGATTGGTGCCAGGAAATATTTAGAACATTCAGCTATCGTAGTTCTTTTATAAAGAGTTAAGTTCTCGTTGTTCTAGCATGCACTAATATTGGTGTGAACATTCATTTTTATTTGTTGGAATTTAAAATATTTCTCATAGGCAATTTCACCCAAACATTAAGTGTTTTAAAACTTTTAATATAAAGTCTTGGAAGCGTCTCAAGTCAATTTTGAGGTACCAGCTACTGGCTACCAGCTTTCAAAACATGGTTAGTAGAGTTTGAGGTCAGTATTTTAAATGTGGTATAATATTTTGGACTAAAACTTGAGTCTTTCATTTAAATTCTTGCTTTCCTGCCGATTCTTTTTTGACCTTGGCAACCATGAAGACTTTACTCATCACTAAATTAAAGAGGATGAAATAAGTATTCATTCGTTTAACAAATAAATGTTGAACTACGCGCTAGGCACAGTGCTAAGTGGTTGAAATGGAGCAGTGAGCAAGATGCACGTGATAGGGCGCTTCCAGAGCTTACAGTCATAAAGTAAGTAGTCAAGTAAATAAAATAATTAAGAATTGTCATATGTGCTCTAACAGGATTCTGAGAAGGTAACTTTATTTTGCCTCATGTCCCATATCACAGTCTCTATTACTCAAGTTTATTTATCTACCTATTTATCATCTGTTCTTTGCACTACTAGACTGTAAATTCTGTGAGAGAGGGTTTCTCTCACTTACTCACCACAGTATCCCTAGAGCATGGCATGGTTTCTAGCAGAGTAGAAGCTCAGTAAATATCTGACTGACTGCCTGGAGAAGTGGATGCAAGGATGGGACTAGAGAGATTGATAGGGACACGATCATGCAGGGCTTTTGATCTAAGCTGGGAAAGAGACTAAAATCCAAAGGGCAGTGGAAAGCAGAGTTTTAAGGAGGAGCTTGAACTGTGTTGTGTGTTAAGGTCACTGGCAGCTGTCTGGAAAGTATATTGAAGGTGTCTAAGAGTGAGAAGGTGAGACCAGTTAGTTAGCAGACTGTTAATGCCAGCCTAAGCTAGAGAGACTGTAAAATCCCTTCTAGCTTTGTATTCTAGTCGTTGCCTACATTTTCCAGTCTTACTCTCTTATTTTACTCCTTACCCCATTTTCCTCCTACTTTTTACTTAAGAAAAATGGATAGCTTATTGTGCATATGAGAACTGAATACAACGTCTCCCAAAAAACTCAAAAAGAGACAAAATCCAAGCCAGAGATTACTGAATTTTTTGTGGCAAATTCCTGTCTTTAGATTCTATGCATCTGCTAGTTACTCACTTACTCACCAGTTTTATTTCTCTCTGGAACTTTGGCTTTACTTCTTTTTTCAAATGTCTGTTTTTTTCTTTTCTATTTTTTTTTTTTAAAGAATAGCACCTTTTGATTGTTTTATCATGTAATGTACTGTATTGATGACACGACTGAAGATTCAGGAGCAGAAACCAGCATATTTTATATCTTAATTCTTAGGAATTTGATATCTTTACAGCCTATCAGGATCTTGCAATAAAAGCTGAAAGGATAAATAGTTAATACTGTGGGCTATTATTTTTACTCAGGGCTATTGCCTCTGTTAAGTAGTTAGCTTGAATATTTTTATCTGAAAGATTTCAAGCCTGTACTGTTGGTGGGAGGGGAGGTGATGCTTGGCGCAATCAACTATATTGGCAGAAGTTCAGCAGCATCATCTTTGACTAGGAAAAACTGCATTATTACACAGAGATAAAGCCAAAAGAGACGTTAAACATCACTGCATTTAGAAATATGATGGTGGCTGCCTCTTTTCATTTGGTTTCATTTCTTTTCACTTTGGATGTAGGTAAAGCTAACTAACTGTCTGTCTTTGGTTAGCCACCTTCTTCTGTTAATTCACCCTGTAAATATTATAGGCGACTTTATTTATTATTACCTTAAATACAGTAATTAGGCTTTGTGCTACTTGGCAGTATAGTTTCACATAGCAAGATTAGTACTTGGAATTTGCTAATTATTTCTGTGTAAGCTTAGAGTTGAAATTAACTTCTGTAAGTATACTTTTCAATGGTTTGGGGAGAAATGATAAGTCAAAACTTAAAGAAAATGTTAAAAAATGAGTAAGGGTAGTTACAAGATATTAATTATTCAAGATGGGCAAGGTAATAGTAAAGCAGTTTGTTCAGTAGGCATTCAGAAGAATACAATGCCTTTCTAAATAATCATCCTTTTATTCCATATAAATGTGATATAACAAATCTTTCCAGGTAGCCTTTTAAGATATTCTCTTCCTTAGTTCTTTAGAGATACATAATACCTGGCTTGGGTGTTGAATTAGGGAATAAATTGTTATTTATATTTTTTGTTAAAATGTAAATAGAGATTGCCTCTTGCCTGAGAGGGCTAGAAATAATAGAAGCAGTTAAATTAGGAAGAGTTTAACTCCCGAGAGGACCTGACAGTCTATCGCATACTATTTTCTCCATTAACTACCTTATCAGAATGATTTTTCTGAAGAATAAACTATTTAAACTGAAGAATGAAATAAAATGAAAAGATTAGGGTCAGAGAAGAATGCTGTTATATTTTTTCTTTTTGAATCAGTGAAAGGTAGTTTTGATCTTTCATCCACATATTTGATCTTTCATTTCAAAAATTGCCCTCCATCAAAATTTGTAATTCTTAGTCTGCTGCTGCTGCTGCTAAGTTGCTTCAGTCGTGTCTGACTCTGCGACTCCAGAGACGGCAGCCCACCAGACTCCGCCGTCCCAGGGATTCTCCAGGCAAGAACACTGGAATGGGTTACCATTTCCTCTCCTAGCAGCATATATTTAGCAACACTTACTAAGCAGTAATTTTATGATTAATATCTAGTTGTATTTCCATGATATGGGAAGATACCAGCTCACCAAGAGTAGATGAACCTAGTCTGTTACGAAATTGTAGAATTTCTGCTATTGGAACGTGTGGTTCTTAGTAAGGACTAGTTATAGAAGCTGTCTTGTTGGTACCAGGGTAGCTGTTGCTTGAGAAGAATTGGTTTCTCAAAAACAAACAACAGTAGGTCCTTCATCTCAAATTCAGTGAAAGTAGTTAATTATGCAGTGTGGGGACAAGTATATTAGAAAGAACAAGCATTCTGTAGGGAGAAGACTTGGATGTTGGGCCTTTCTTTATCATGATGTGATATACCATGTGAACTGGGGAAAATTCCATAACCTTAGTTTATTCATCTGTAAAATGGAGTTTATAGTACTGCCTCACAAGATTACAGTGAGGATCAAAGGCTATAGACATAACTACACTCATATCATATATATGTGTATATGTATACACACACATATATGGAAGTTTTAAAACTTCAAAATATTATTCCAAATGGGTTAGTCGCTAAGTTGTGTCCATCTCTTGCAACTCCATGGACTATATCCCACCAGGCTCCTCTGTCCAGGGGAGTCTCCAGGCAAGAATCCTGGAGTGGGTTGCCATTTCCTTTTGCAAGTATTTGTAGTTAATACAGTGATTTTTTTTCAAGGAGAGCAATAGGAAAGTTTCAGGTGAACTACAATAACACTTTTCATTCAGCATTTGTGGTTCTTCATCAATAGACATTTATTTTTACTCTAATTCTTCTGTGAATAAAGGATTTGACTCTGTGAACAACTGAATATAAAATCTTAGAGGAAGATCCATTCCTTACAGTGACTGATGGTTCTTAGAACAAATCAACTGCTTCTTATTCCTCCAAGCGTTTTTTACCCACTTGCTTTCCATTAGTCCTTACGAGGAGGTAGACCATACCCAACTTATTCGCGGTAGTTTCCTCAGTGTTTGACACTTAATAGGTGTTTAACAGGAGAAGGCAATGGCACCCCGCTCCGGCACTCTTGCCTGGAAAATTTCATGGACGGAAAAGCCTGGTTGGCTGCAGTCCGTGGGGTCGCTAAGAGTTGAACATGACTGAGCGACTTCACTTTGACTTTTCACTTTCATGCATTGGAGAAGGAAGTGGCAACCCACTCCAGTGTTCTTGCCTGGAGAATTCCAGGACGGGGGAATCTGGTGGGCTGCCGTCTGTGGGGTCGCACAGAGTCAGACATGACTAAAGTGACTTAGCAGCAGCAGCAGCAGGTGTTTAACAAATATTTGTGAATGAATATTGAGTGCTTTTAAGTGCTTAGGATAGGGGCCACAGACTTTTTTGTAACGGACCGGATAGTAAATATTTTAGTCAGTCACTCTTGCAGCTACTCAGCTCTGTTAGTTGTAACACAGAAACAGTCATAGTACGGGGGAATCTGGTGGGCTCTGTCTGTGGGGTCGCACAGAGTCAGACATGACTAAAGTGACTTAGCAGCAGCAGCAGCAGGTGTTTAACAAATATTTGTGAATGAATATTGAGTGCTTTTAAGTGCTTAGGATAGGGGCCACAGACTTTTTTGTAACGGACCGGATAGTAAATATTTTAGTCAGTCACTCTTGCAGCTACTCAGCTCTGTTAGTTGTAACACAGAAACAGTCATAGACAGTACGTAAATGGATCAGTGTGACTGTGATCCAATAAAACTTTATTTATAGATACCGAAATTTGAATTTCATATGATTTTCATATGTCACAAAATCGTGTATTCTTATTTTCAACCATTTGAAAATGTAAAAACCATTGTTCAGCAGCTGTACAAAATCAAGTTGCAAAGTAGATTTGACCCACTGGCAATAGTTTACTAGCCCCTGGGGTAGCATATTGTATAAGTAGCACCCTCCCCTAGCTTAGAAATAAATATGTTCCAAAAACTTTGTTTGGAACCCAGGAAGCATTTTCTTATAGGATCATTGTCATCTGTGTTGGTTACATTCCCAGACCAATCTACAAGCCTGTTTTACCTTCAGTGTTCTGAATTTCAGCAGTACAACTTTATCCCCGGGAATAACACTGTCTCTGAGGGAATATGGATTTAATATTCCTTCCTGGACCAGAAGAAACACAGACTTTGTCCAGCACTATCAGAATTTCCTTCTTCCCTGTTCTCTTCATTTCAAGTACCCTGCTCCCTGGGACTGTAGAAGGGTGGTGTGGTCACAAGACCAGAAAGCTTTGTGTGTATGGTTAAGTGGGAGAAAGGTGGCAGGGAAAGAAGAATGAAAGGAAACAGAAAATATCAAGATGAATCACACACAGTAAGAGTAGTATTGCTCCGTGAAACCTTAATTACGTGTGTCTGTATGAACTGGGCCACAGTGAGAATGCATGTATTTCTTACTGTGATTGGTGATCAGAAAGTTTGAAAGCCTGTGTTCTAAGGATTTGAGGTGCAGATCCCAAGATCTTTTTATCCTTTATTGTATGTGAGAGCCAAATGAAAATATAAAGGAAGACTCTTGACCACTTAAGACAGTGTGTTTCTGGTAAAGTTACCTTATGAGGTGGTTACCTGTTTTACAGATGAGAAAACAGGGTCATGCAGCTAATAAGCATCACAATTGAGATTCGAATTCGTATTCTTACCTTGCTTAAGACTATGTGTTTGATCCAATATACCACGTTGTTTTTCCTTGTAGGGAAAGAAGGAAGAAAGCTGTGCATGACTTCCATTGAGTTGGAAAAACATCACAATTGTTGGCAACTCACCAGATTTCTTGAGACATTGATTTAATTATTAGGACAGGGCCACTGGAAGAAAATAGGAACTGTATGAAGAGTGACATGATGTGTTAGAAAAGGGGGGCTCTGTCATTTTACCTTTGATTTTTCTTCTTTCTTCTTTGTTCTCCCCACTCCTATCTCACCACCAATATGGGCTCCTAACTCATACTAGAAACAGCAAGGGTTTCTAGTGGGGAAGAGTAACATAATCTTGTCTTTAGCTGAAAGGAGAATGAGGAGGGAAACCCAAGTAGCTAGGCCACCTGGTCATCCAGGTGAATTGGCTGTTCCCAAGTGGCGGTGTGTAAATGGGTACAGACAGAAAAGGACCTGCTATTACTTGTGGTACAAGCAGAAATCTTGACTTTGAAGACTTGTAGCTTTGATATGCTAATTGAGAATAGTTCTTTTTTAGTCATTAAAGGAAAACCTCTCTTAAGCAGTACTTGTTTAACTAGACTTCGTTACCCATTTTAAGTACTTAAATTTCAAAAGGCATGCTTAAGATATCTCTTTCTCATATGTGTTGAGTTAGGAAGTATGGTGACAACAAATTTATGCTGATTCTAGTGTCTAACTTGATTTGGAATTGTCTTGGGAAGAGGTTGGGGCTTCCTTGGTGGTTCATTTGGTAAAGAGTCTGTCCGTAATACAGGAGACCCCAGTTTGATCCCTGGGTTGGGAAGATCCCCTGGAGAAGGAAATGGCTGCCCACTCCAGTATTCTTGCCTGGGAAATCCCATGGATAGAAGAATCCTGTGTGCTACAGTCCATGGGGTCATAAGAGTTCAACACGACTTAATGACTAAACCTACCTAAACCTAGGAAGAGGTAGATTTGATAGGAAGCCTGTTGTTCTTAATTAGAAATGTAACAAAATCATAGCAGACAAATACCTGGTTAATTGAATGGAAGGATGACAAACACTTGTAAAGTGTTCTCAGGCTGAAGTGAGATTCTTGATTTTGCAATGGGACGTACTAATTTATATAGAAAAAGTTTCAACTGGTAATACCTGAAGATTTTGGACTTAATATTTTTAGCCTTACCAATATTTTTAGCCTTTTCTCTTACCTTGATGGTACTGATTACCATGTTCTGTATTATAATTGCCAGCTAATGTGTCTGTCTTCCCGCTGACTTGGAATTTTTTAGACTCACTTATTGAAGTGCTAAGTTAGTGTTCAATGTAGGTCAAGAGCTTTGGAGCCACACTGACAGATCATGTATCTTGGCTCCATTATTTTCTGTCTCTGTGATCTAGGGGCAAGTTATGTAACCAATCTGAACTATGGTTTTCTCATCTGGAAAATGGAAATAATAATGGTATTTACTTTATAGAGTTGTTATAAAGTGTAGTTAATATAGTAAAGTGCATTGAATGATGTCTGGTATATAGTAAGCATTCTAAATAGCTCAAAAATATTAGTTGAAAGATGAAACAGACTGGGAGAAAATATTTGCAATGTTTGATAACATTCACAGTATTTGTTATCTGTAATAAAAAAAGAACTCTTAAGACCAACAAGAAGAAAGCAAACCACCCAGTTAAAAAATGGGCCAAAGACTTTGACAGATACCTTACCAGAGATGATATACAGATGGTGACTAGCATATGGTCAAGAAGCATATGATACCATCAAGGAAATGGAATTTGGAACAACTAGGTACCACTACACAGTTATTAGAATGGCCAAAATCTGAAACACTGATGCCACCAACTGCTAGCAATGATATGGAACAATGGGAACTTGCATTCATTTCTGGTAGGAATGCAAAATGCTACAACTACTTTGAAAGACAGGTTGGTGGTTTCTTAAAAAACTAAAATCTTCTTACCATATGATCCAGCAGTCATACATCTTGGTATTTACCAAGGAAATTGAAGTCTGTATGTAGATGTTTCTAGCAGCTTTATTCCTAATTGCCAAAATTTGGAAGAACCAAAATGTCCTTCAGTAGGTTAATTGATAAACTATGGTACCTCCAGATAACGATGTATTTTTCAGCATTGAAAGAAATGAGCTCTCAAGTCATGAAGACATGGAGCAACCTTAAATGCATATTACTAAGTGCTAGTCTGAAAAGTTACATAACTGTATGATTACCACTATATGGTATCTGAAAGAGGAAAAAGTATGGAGACAGTAAAATGATGAGAGGCTGCCCGGAGGTGGGTGGGAGGAAAGGGATGAGTAGGCAGAGAATGGAGGACTTTTAGGGCAGTGGAAATACTCTGTATGATTTTATAATGATGGATATATGTCATATGTTTTTGATGAAACTCATGGAATGAATGTACATTACTAAAAGTGAACCCTAAACCATGGACTTTGGGTAATTGTGATGTGTCAGTGTAGGTTGGTCTTCAGTAACAAGTGCAGCACTCTGGTGATTGATGTTGATAATGAGGGAGGCTATGCATGTGTGGGGTTAGGGAGTATATGGGCTATTTCTGCACCTTCCTTTCAATTTTATTGTGAACCCATGTATGGATGTGAGAGTTGGACTGTGAAGAAGGCTGAGCGCCGAAGAATTGATGCTTTTGAACTGTGGTGTTGGAGAAGACTCTTGAGAGTCCCTTGGACTGCAAGGAGATCCAACCAGTCCATTCTGAAGGAGATCAGCCCTGGGATTTCTTTGGAAGGAATGATACTAAAGCTGAAACTCCAGTACTTAGGCCACCTCATGTGAAGAGTTGACTTACTGGAAAAGACTCTGATGCTGGGAGGGATTGGGGGCAGGAGGAGAAGGGGACGACAGAGGATGAGATGGCTGGATGGCATCACAGACTCAATGGACATGAATCTGAGTGAACTGTGGAAGTTGGTGATGAACTGGAAGGCCTGGCGTGCTGTGATTCATGGGGTCGCAAAGAGTTGGACACTACTGAGTTACTGAACTGAACTAAAAACTGCTCTAAAAAAAATCTTAAGAAAAAAGTTGCTAATGCTGCTTGTATTTTTTGTCCAGCACAGTATATAGCTTTAAACTGTTTATTGACTATGAATAAGTGCAATATAGTAAAATTATAATTAAAATCTGAGGGCATCCTAGTATATTTAGTGAGAAACTGACATTTGGCAGATCGCTACAGTGTTTCGTTTAGGATACAATAGTTTTTCTCTTTATAACAGTTAAATTTATTTATATATTTATTGGACTCTGGTTTAACTCTAAAATATCAGCTCAGGGAAGAATACAATTGGCTCTTCCTATCCATGGGTTTTGCCACCATGAATTTGACCAATTGGGGATCAAAACTATTTGAGGAAAAAATTCCAGAAAGTTTCAAAAACCAAAACTTGAATTTGCTGGACACTGGCAATTATTTTCATAGCATTTATGTTATATTTATATCTATTTTCATAACATTTACATTGCATTAGGTATTATAAGTAGGCTAGAGATGATTTAACATATACAGAAGAATGTACAGGCTATATGTAAATACTGCACCATTTTGAATAGAAGATTTGAGCATTTGAGCATCCTGGATTTTGGTATCCTTGGGCAGAGTGGGAAAGGTGTCCTGGAACCAGTCCGTCTTGAATACCATGGGGCAACCGTACTGACATTTCCAGTTATGTAATTTGGTGGTAAAATTTCTTTATATGTAAATCTGGGGAGATCCTTTCAGAAAACTGTAGAGTGGAGTAGTGCATCATTCAGTAGTATATTGCCAAATAAGAGCACCTCAAAACCTTTTATCCCCAAATGAGGTAAAGACAAAGGAAGTGGGTGTGTTAGAGGGATAACTGTAACTTCCAAAAGTTTATCTGATTGTATTTTCTCAATATTTGAATATCATCACTTCTGGGAGGCAAGCTGCTTCTTGTGCTGTGCTGTGCTTAGTCGCTCAGTCGTGTCTGATTTTTCTGTGACCCCATGGACTACAGCCTGCCAGGCTCCTCTGTCCATGAGGATTCTCCAGGCAAGAAACCTGGAGTGGATTGCCATGCCTCCTCCAGGAGATCTTCCCAATCCAGGGATCGAACCCAAGTCTCCCACATTGGAGGTGGATTCTTACTGACTGAACCACCAGGAAGCCCTTTCTTCTTCTTCTTAATGCTTTAAAAAGTTTTCTGAGGGATTTCATGTATGTTCTTATTTGATACTTTGTGAACCTGTTTGAGATAGGTTTCATGTTTCATTTTGTTTTAGCTCAGAGTCTAAGATAGTAGAATTAGTCTGAAGTCACTAACCAGTGGAGCTAGAACGTAAACCCTGATTTTTAAGTTCTGTGTTTTTTTTTAAAAAGTAAAGACCAACTTTTGCCTCATTATCCTCTGCTGTCTCCCACCATTAGAGGAGGAAATGTTTGCAGCTATTTATACTAAAGGTAGTTACTTTGCAGGTCATCCTTATACCATATTTTGAGAAATTCATGCTTGATGCTGGGAAAGGAAGGAGCCAGAAGTAGCAGTACAGCAGTAGGAAGCACTAAAGTGAGCTCTGATTCCATGGCAGAGGTTGTTTTACTCTTGCTTAGATAGCTTGATGGCAACCATAAATGCACCTATGTTAATTATTGCTGAAGGAAATTTGCAGGTAAATCCTGCCTTTGATTGCTGCAGAAGTGCTTTTATTACTTACTTTTGCTCTTGATGAAGAATGGCTAAAATTGTTCTCCTAATGGGTCATTTTTAGGTATGTTCCGTTATATGTGCATCACAATTTCACGTTTTTCTAATACTTATATTTATCTTATTTTTGGCTGTGCTGGATTGCTGCAGACTTTTTTCTCTAGCTGTGGTGAGCAGGAGCTACTCTCTAGTGGGGGTGTGCTGGCTTCTCATTGCAGTGGCTTCTCTCATTGTGGAGCATGGTCTCTGGGGTGTTGAGGGCTTCAGTAGTTGCAGCACATAGACTCAGTAGTTGCAACCTGTAGGCTCAGTAGTTATGGCTCCTGGGCTGTAGAGCACAGGCTCAGTAGTTGTGGCACATGAGCTTAATTGCTCTGCAGCATGTGGAATCTTCCCAGACAGGGATTGAACTAGTGTCTCCTGCATTGGCAGGTGGATTCTTTACTGCTGAGCCACCATGGAAGCCTGCACAGTTTTACATTATTGCATTTCTTTGGTCACAGTTGTAACTGGCAGGTTAAGTTATGGCTCAGTCATTATATAAAACAAATATTATTGTTTGTTAAAATACCATTATTGATAGCCATTGCTTTTTGCATGCTCTGGGCTAAGTAGTTTAAAGTTTTAGTGATAATATGTGTTACCCTATGAGATAAATATTATCCCCATTTTATAGATGAAGAAACTGAGACTCAGTGACTTGCCTAAGTAGCAGAGACAATACTGCAAAGGTCTGCAGGGATTAATTCTGTTATTCTGTTGAATCAGATATTCTAAAATGTTTATTAAAACAGGAATGACCAATTCCAGTGCAGTGTGACTTCCTTTGAATCTGTTCTGCCAGAATTTCTTCCCCCTGGTCCACCCTAACAGCAGCTATTTGTGGTATTCCTCAAAACCTGATACGCAGTAAAAAATGCTGAGTTATCAAATTGAGTTATTGATAATATATTATGGGTACTGTAGCTGATAGAGCAGAACTTTCCATCTCTTAAATGAAACTAATTGTTTTTGCACAGCTGTTTAGAGACTGAGAAACAGAATTGTTCCTTTTGGTTGTATAGTGAACCAGAATCAGAACTAGGTCAGAGTTCATTTGCTCTGATCATCACTTGGGTAATTAGTGAATCAAAAGATAAAAGTAAATGCATCTTTTAAAAATTATACCTTGATTCAGAGAGGTTGAATTAATTGAAATTTGCTCACGTTGAACAAGAAATCCAAGATTCTTTTTGACTCACATTTGAAAAAGAATTTAATGATAGTGGTTGTTAATGACTTACTTGGTGCCTGTTACCTATGCTTGGTGGGTAAGGAAGAATGTATTAGATAGATAAGTATGAGTGTTTCTGGCATTTGGATTTGGGATTCCTTTGCCTGCATTCATATTAAGACAAATTAGTAAAAAAAAAAAAAAAAAAAAAGATATACTTTGTTTTTCCAAATCCAAGGACTTCGGTTTTCTCTTATTGTAACTTTTATAGATAAGCTTGCAGGAAACTGAAAGATGATGAGAATAGAAAAGAAAGGAAATTCCTTTTTTCTGTGTTTCTTAAACTAGGGATAATGAATAAAAGATGGCAAATGAGTGGTAGAATTAATAAAGCCATAGTCATTTGATTTGAATTTAAGTGATTGGATTTATAGGAAAACTTACATATTGTTGTATCTTGAATGCATGTAGCTATGATTGAAATTATCTGTCATTTAACGTGTACCTACTGTGTGCTCCTTAGTTAGTTTAGCTGCTCAGGTGTGTCTGACTCTTCATTCAACCATCTCATCCTCTGTCATCTCCTCCTCCTGCCTTCAGTCTTGCCCAGCATCAGAGTCTTTTCCAGTGAGTTGGTTCTTTGCATCAAGTGGCCAAAGTATTGGAGTTTCAGTTTCAGCATCAGTCCTTCCAGTGAGTATTCAGGACTGGTTTCCTTTAGGATTGACTGATTGGATCTCCTTGTAGTCCAAGGGACTCTTAAGAGTCTTCTCCAACACCACAGTTCAAAAGCATCAATTCTTCAGCTCAGCTTTCTTTACAGTCCAACTCTCACATCCATACATGACTACTGGAAAAACCATAACTTTCACTAGACAGACCTTTGTTGGCAAAGTAATGTCTCTGCTTTTTAATATACTGGCAATGGCACCTCACTCCAGTACTCTTGCCTGGAAAATCCCATGGACAGAGGAACCTGGTAGGCTGAAGTCCATGGGGTCGCTACTAGTCCGATACGACTGAGCGACTTCACTTTCACTTTTCAGTTTCATGCATTGGAGAAGGAAATGGCAACCCACTCCAGTGTTCTTGCCTGTAGAATCCCAGGGATGGGGAAGCCTGGTGGGCCGCCATCTATTGGGTCGCACAGAGTCGGACACGACTGAAGTGACTTAGCAGCTAGGTTAGTATGCCAGTTATTATGGAGGTTACAAAAGGAATATGAAGTCATTGTCTAAGAAATGAGTCACTTTGGAGGTGATAAACCTTACACTGTAAACGTAATACACATTCTGAAACTGAAAATGTAATAGAAGAAAACATTTCATATGTTAATTATTAAAATTATTAATTGTGTTAATAATTATTAATGGTGTTATGCACTAACAGATGTTTCTCTCCTCTTTTTTGAAGCAGGGGAGAGGGTATGGCTTTGGTTTTCTTTCAGGACTTCACTAGGTGAGGAATCTTTTCAGATTCTACTTGTTCTAGTCTTTTTTGAGGCCTTGGCTTTCTTTCTGAATTTATTGCTACTTAAATAAGAGCACCATGAGGGTAGGGATTATGGCTCTCATGTTAATCACTGCATTCCTAGTGTCCAGTGCTCAATAAACATTTATTGAATACATTAAAATGAAAGAGTCTCTCTTTTTCCTCTGTCTTCAAAAGTTTCTGTTCTACACTAGCTTCATATCTACATTTTCTCTTGATTTGTTATCCTAGAGTAAGTGAAATAATTCCCTCAAAGATTAATAATTTTCTACTTGCCTAATCTAAGGATTTTTGTTATCCATATTAGGTTATTGCTTGACTCTCCTATAACTTTGATCCTATTGTCTACCTCTTCCTTCTTGAAATTCTTTTGTCCATTTTGCTTTCTCAGTGTTTCTGACTATAGCTCCTCACACGGCAGTTTTCATTCTGCCCATCCCTTTAGCTTGTGTTTCTCAGAGTTCAATCCCCAAGGAATTCTTCATCTATATACTCTCCTTGTTGAAGTAATCCCATCTCTGTTCTTTCACTTGTAACTAAATGTAGGTGTCCATAGTTAAATCTCTAACTTTGATCTCCCTCTGGAGCTCCAGACTTAATTATTAGTCATCCAGTAAATAATAAGTATATGTCAGAACTAGGAATATAGAGATGAATAAGATGCAGTCTTTGTTCTAGAGAACTCACAACTTAGTTGGAGGAGAATAATTAGTAAACTAGCAGTTATGTAGCACAATATATTAGCATGCCTGGGACTATAAGAAAAGGTAGCCTAATTCAGTTTGGAGGGAGTCAGGTAATATTTTCCCTCAATGTTGCTTGAGATAATCAAAAGATGTTGAGAATTTTCCCAGGTGAGTAAAGTGGGAGGACTTGTTTACGTTGTGGAGTCTGGTGCATGTGCTTTCTGGTGATGAGACAGCCATATGGAAACCTCAAGGTCTGCGGATGTGCAGCCTCAGCACAGAGATTGCCTGGGACTATAAGAAAAGGTAGCCTAATTCAGTTTGGAGGGAGTCAGGTAATATTTTCCCTCAATGTTGCTTGAGATAATCAAAAGATGTTGAGGATTTTCCCAGGTGAGTAAAGTGGGAGGACTTGTTTACGTTGTGGAGTCTGGTGCATGTGCTTTCTGGTGATGAGACAGCCATATGGAAACCTCAAGGTCTGCGGATGTGCAGCCTCAGCACAGAGAGTGAGAATTGTCCAGTCAGCGAAGCCAGTGTCTGTGCCAGCAAAATGGTATGAAGTATTAAATCTAGAGGGAGAGAGGTGACTGTAAGAACAAGAGTGTCATTTATAGAATTCTTCACTACTCAATCAAAAGCAGTGTGTGTAAGGGAATCATCCAAACTAAGCCTCTGAAAGTGATGTGTGCTAGATCTGCCCTCTTCTGTGATTCCTGTTGTATAGTTTAATTGTGGTCATAGAACTTTAGGGCTTCCCCGACGGCTTAGCTGGTCAAGAACTCACCTGCCAGTGCAGGAGCTACAAGAGACGCAGATTTGATTCCTGACCCAGGAAGATTCCCTGGAGAAGGAAATGGCAACCTGCTCCAGTATTCTTGCCTGGAGAATCCAGTGGACAGAGGAACCTGGTGGGCTGTAGTCCATGGGGTTGCAAAGAGTTGGACATTGATAGAGTGCACACACACGCACACACACACACACACACAGTAAATCAGCGTAGAGCTTCTCAGGCTTTAATAGGCATGTGAATCACTTGGAGATAATATTAAAATGCAGATGCTGATTCGTTGTATCTGGAGTGGGGCCTGAGGGTCTACATTTCTAATAAGCTCCTGGTGATGCCATGCTGCCAGTCCCTGTACTTAAAGTAGAAAGGGACCAAAGGAGCCAAAAGTGGCCAAAGGGAGAGGAGATAGCTTATATGGGACGTGAATAATTATTACATGTTTGAGGAACTGGAATTAGTTCATGAGACCTAGATCATAAGGCATTTTATGGAGTATGGTGGAGCAGTGATGAGTGAGAATGTAGAGACAGGCAGGGATCAGAACTTGAGTTCCGAAGGAGTATTCCCAGGTGGTGCTAGTGGTAAAGATCCCGCCTGCCAGAGCAGGAGACACAAGACTCATGGTTCGATCCCTGGGTCTGGAAGATCCCTTAGAGGAGGAAATGGCAACCCACTCCAATTTTCTTGCCTGGAGAGTCCCATGGACAGAGAAGCCTGGGGGAGTACAGCCCATGGGGTCGTAGGGTCATACAGGACTGAGGCGACTTACCACACACCACATTAACTCTATGCTGAAGGCTGTGGAAGGGCCATTTTGAGCAAGAGAATGCTTTGTCAGATTAGTGCTATTTAGCATAAAGAGATACGTTAAATTTCATCAGAGAGAGGTCAAAGTACTTGTGGCTCATTCTCACAGAGTAGCTGATGATATAGATCTGAGCTGGAGAAGGATTTGAATTTTTAGCCAATAGATGTACAGGCATGAATCAGTTTGGCAGGAGAAGAAAGAAAAAAGAAAACCAAAGATCAAACACTGGAAAATACTAACTTTTTCAGGACAGGGGGAAAGGACAAGGAAGAACTTGTAGAGGAGACCCGAATGTGGCCAGAAAGGTGGAAGGAAAACAAGTACAGTGTCATTGTAAGAAACCTCGATGGAGGATTGACAGTGCCAGAGAGCGCAAATAAGGTAGAACCTGAAAGTTAACCACTAGATTTAGCAAGAGATATTTCAGTGGAACGGTGGAGACAAAAACAGTGTTGTAGAAGAAGATGGGGAATGCATTGTGGATAACAAAATAGATTTGGCGGCGGTCAATTGCTTTTTAGGAGATGTTGGCTGAGCAGGGATGTAAAGAGATGGAAAGAAAGCTAAAGTTGAGATGTTTATGTGTTTGAGGAGCTGGTTCAGGAGAGAGCTTATAGAAAGGGGAAGATTACAATTTAAACCTTTTGGAGCCACATACTTGGGTGCTATCTTCAGTGCTTTGCTTCTTAGTGTTCTGCCAAACCCACAAAATTTGTACCTTCAGGCTATTTGTTGAGTCTGTTCTTGCTTGCCTGTTCCAGTCACTGGTGTGTTAGTTCTACCCTTCCTATTCCTTGCCTGGACTCTTGAATGGACCTTTCTCTCCCCCACTTCCAAACAAAGCAAACAAAGAGGCACCAGGGAAAAAGAAAAATCTGTCTTCTGTACTCTGTTAGAAACCATGGAGACATAGATACTGAGATCGATCATGAATGTGCAGATCTGACCCTGACACTCAACAGCTTAGGTCCCCTGAACTGACTTCATCACCTACACAGGATTTTCAGCGTCACGCTTTTTAACATGATGTGTAACACTCTTGGGGCTTCCCTGGTGGCTCAGTGGTAAAGAACCCGCCTGCCAGTGAAGGAGACATAGGTTCTATCCCTGGGTCAGAAAGATGCCCTGGCAACCCACTCCAGCGAAATCCCATGGACAGAGGAGCCTGGCGGGCTACAGCTCATGGGATGTCAAAAGAATTGGACACAACTGAGGGACTTAAAAACAGTAGTACTCTCTGGAACTCTTCATTTCCAACTTTATTTTCTCTCACCATCACCTTCTGCTTTGATCCTGTAACACTAAGAAAACTCGTCTCTCCTCTCCTTTCCTGCCAAACTCTTTCTCCCCTCTCCCTGCATACTTGTTTTTTTGCCTCCAGATTCTACTCATTTTCTACTCCCGCAATTCTTGTGGGCTGTTCTTTCCTAGCAAACTCTGATGTACTCCTATCTGTGTTCCCATAGCGTCTTATTTGTCCACTTATTATTATACTTCCTAAATTATTGACACTTGCTCCAGTTTTCTCTGTTTACATTAGATTTGTAAGGAATTTGTCTAATTTGTCTCTAAGTTCTTGCTGCCTGCCTCAGTTCTGGTAGAGTTGGTGCTCAGCTCATATCCATTGATTAGATATAAAAAGAACTGTATGTGGGGGTGGTGGCCTTTAATTGGCCCTGGGAAGAATGGTAGGATTTCAATAACTGGCCTTTGATGAAGAAGAAGATTTACTACAGAGTGACCAGCATAATGTAAGAGCATTGAGATGGTAAATATAATATTTATAGATAGGCTGAATACCTCTTTTAGACAGAAAAGAAAAGATAGAAAATGTAATAGGAAATCTAATTCGAAAACTAATTTGAGTACAGATGAGATAACGGCCTTAGCTGCTATTAAGATTTTTATTTTCCTTTTCTCCCTGTAACAACCCTTGTGGATTTTTAAATTGACAAGTAGCACCAACTCTTAAATTCTGAGTAAAAGCTCTGTTTCTTCTTGAAGTATCCATGTAGAATAACTTGTCTATTTTGTGCAAAGTGTTAGAAATTTCTGCTTTAAAAAAAATTCCTTTTCTAAGGATTATAATATGTTACTCTTTAGGGATATATTACTATTTTCTGTTATTTTAATATTTTAAAAAAGTATCCATGATTACTTTTGTTCCCCCCCCCCACATTGATTATCAG